>PITA01006307.1:12633-73141 GCA_004023965.1 Spilogale gracilis
AAAAAAAAAAAAAAAGTACACAGCTACTATAATTAATGAATACACATGCTTCTTATTAAAACAGCAGTCCCTGAAATTGGTTAAGACCTCATCCTCCTAGAATCTTTTGATTAAATAAACTCACTTTAAACTTGCTACCCAAGGATACTGTGAGAACAAATCTACTAATAACCTTTTACAAAGTTAACCCATATTTTAAAGTTCTTTAGTGTTATAGACTTGTTTTACTTTTCTTGATTTGAGTGAACCTGTATTTTTCCTCCTGAAATGAGAAAAAGTTATTTCAGCTAGAGACATAAATTATTTAACACAGTACTGGCACACATAAGCTCTTAATATGTATAATTACCATTATTAAGTTATTTCTGTTGTTATAAAGCAATTTCACACTGATATTCTATTTACCAATCTATTAGGGACAAATTCCTTTATCAAGAAGATCAACAATGCTAACAAACACAAAAAAATTCACTATATATATAGCAAGTAGCTGAAGTATTCACTGAGCGAGTTCAAGAAGAAAGTGATTTAAAAAAGTGACTTAAGGGGCGCCCAGATGGTTCAGTCAGTTAAGTGCCTGTCTTCAAGTTCAGGTCACAATCTTCAAGCTACTGCTCAGCCTGCTTCTTCCTCCCACTCTGCCCTTCCGTGATGGTGCTCTCTCTCTCTCTCTCTCTCTCTCTCTCAATCTTGTGTGTGTGTTCTATCTCTCTCAAATAAATAAATAAAATCTTTTTTAAAAGTGATTTCAGTTCTTAACCTTAACGGTAAAACAGTATCTCACAGCTCATGCATACCTCATGACCAGTACTGAGTCACCGCCTCAAAGGCTCATCTATTGTTCGTCCCTCTCCCCCACTGCCCAACCAATTCATTTTATTCTGTGACCCATTAAGACAAAGTAAAGATAAAACAATGCCATCTATGTGCCTAACAAACTTAAGGATCATAATAATGGTAAAACTTGATCAAGAGAAAGAAATATGCAAAATAAACCGCAAGAATCATCACTCATCTCCAATTCTCTTAAAGTTAATTAATGTTATCATTACATTCTCTAAGACTACCTAAATCCTAATCAAACCTGCTCACCCTTAAATATAAGCATTTCTGATATATTTATCTGACTTAACCATTCAACATTTTTCTTAGTTATTATTACTACGGTATTATTTTTTTTACTTTCATTGCAAATGTCAGCATTCACCACACTGCCACTTATATGTTCTTCCATGAACTACCTACAGTTTTCTAATAGAAACTATATTTAGACAACAAATTCGAATTTTACAGCTCAGATGCTTACGAAATAATTTTTTTTAAAGATTTTACTTATTTATTTGACAGAGAGAGAGATCACAAGTAGGGAAGAGAGGCAGGCAGAGGGAGAGGAGGAAGCAGGCTCCCCACCAAGCAGAGAGCCCGATGGAGGCCTCAATCCCAGGACCCTGAGATCGCGACCTGAGCTGAAGGCGGAGACTTTAACCCACTGAGCCACCCAGGCGCCCGAAATAATTTTTTAAAACAAAAGCATCTGCAATGTACACATATCTTATTTAATCATATGAAATTTTGTCTTATCGTGCTAAAATTATACATCCTTAAGCAGAAAGTCATGACATAAAAATGGAAAGTACTGATTACTTCATCAACACAAAAAGATCTCATAAATTATCCAGCATAGATTAAATAACAAATCAACAGCAACATTCTGAATTATACTTGTGTACTGGTTAAATGAAGAGTATTTTACTTAAAATTAATTGCCTTTGAAAAAGTCTCTACAAACTTATTTTGAAGGACAGAAATAAAAGAAAATGGAAATCTACTTCAGTACTTCTACTTATGATCCAGCATACAATGGAACAAAAATATAACATGTTAGTTTTGACTACCTATAAGACAGGGGAAAACTTACTATAAATATCACATCTCTCAGTTGAAATAAACTTAAAGGTCATCTAACTCAATCAAAATTTCAGTAAAAAGGGATCGTATAATGAAACTACACTATATATAAACAAGAAAAAAACCAAAAAATTAATTTATTAACAAACATTTGGGTGTAGTTCTGGGGAGGGGATGTGGGTGTAGACTATAATGACAGGAATCATATAAAAGCTCAACTTATATTATGTTCTACCAATCCCTCCTTGAGCCAGATTTATTCAACCAGAAACTCTTGAAGTTTGGAAACAGCCAGATACTGACAGCAATTATTTACCTTGAATCTAGAAAAAACAACCTTATGTGTACAGAAAGCACTTCGAAGTTATCAATGATGCCCCACAGAGTAAGTGTATGTGTGTATATACATTTACATATATAAATATATATAAATGACTGTTTAGAAACAATCCATTTCAGAAAATTCATCTCATGATTACAGAGAGATTATCTGTCCTCGGTAAGAACATGTCACTATAAAATGAAAAGGAATACTTGGGTTTTTAAATGATCTCTGAAAATGCATCTGAGCAAGTAAATGTTTTAAGACTTTAGGTGAGAGATTAGAAAAGTGTCAAACTAAGTTTGGGGAATACTGCCTATCATCTCAAAGCTATGTTACACAGAACCTTAATTGTAAGGACCTGGAGAAGTATGTTGAAGATATACCCTTGGAACCTTCATTATTCAACTGGTCAAATTAGTCATTTGCTAAAACCACTAACTCCCTATAGCATACCTTGAACTTACTAAGATTATCATTTTAAAATTTACAGCAAAGACAGCTCAAGTACAACCTGTATGCTTTAAAAAATTTGTTTTTAAGTCTATTCTGATTTCCATACACATTCTAGAAAATACTTACTGAATTTTCCAGACCACTTCAGAGTAATATAAAGCCAATATGAGTGTTACATTGTGCTGCACTAGGCTTAAAAATCACTAACCCTGAAAATTTCTCTCATCAATTTCATAATGCCTTTCAAAAAGCAACAAGAAATAGATTACTTCCATTTCTGGCCAAGAGAAGCAACAGGGACTGTATTTACCCACCTGAAACAAACAAAAGCAAATAAAATACATTAAACAATTCTTAGGACAGTGGACATCAAGAAATAAAAGACAGTGATGCTGAAAAGACAAGAACCAAGCAAGGTGAGCCCTATGGCTGTTTTGACCTACTGCCCTGAAGCAGATTTAAGGCTGAGGCACAGAGAAGAAGAATGTAAGTAGATCTCAGCTAACTTCCTGAGTTAAGGAGGAACTGAAAGTCAAGTCTGCAAGCCAAGTAACCAAAGCAGCTAGAATCACAAGACAGAGAAGTTGACGATAGAGAATGACATGGAGAGAAGCGTAAAGGTCTACAGGGGGTCCCCTTGAGTAGTCAGCTGAGTGTTGATCAAAACTTACATAAAAGGAAAGTACCTGAGGCTGGGAAGAAGCTCTCCCCGTAAGGATAATGAACACAGTATTCAGAACTCACAAGGGGACCAAAATAGTGCCTATTTCACCAGTCAGACTATAAAATTTAATTTACCTAGGCACTGGGTGAAGTACAGGATTTTGCCTCAATAGTGGGGAATAATTATCCCTAAACTGAACGCTGCTCTCTTATTGCCTAAGAAATCTTATAATCAAAGCCCCAAAGGATCAAAAATGCTTGCATTCCAGAATAAAGCTCAATGACACTGACAGGAATACAAAAAAATACAGCATCCAAAAAGGTAAAATTTAATTTCATGAATCCTATCAAATGTTACCAGGCATGCCAAAATGCAGAAAAATACATTTTATAATGAGAAATTAATCAATCTAAATGGACCCAGAGCTGACAGAGATGGTGAAATTAACAGAGACTACATTTCACTGCATTCAATATATTAAAAATGTAATGTGGGAAAAAAAAAATGTAGGTGTGAAACATAAAAATGATCCAAACTGAACTTCCAGAGATGAAAACTATAATATCTGAAATGAAAAACATAATGGTTGGGATTAATGGAAGACAAGACATACAGCAGAAAAGATGAGTGAACTTAAAGTCATGCTAATAAAAACTCTTCTGAAAAATCAATGAGCTGTGGGACAACTTTAAGTGGTCCAATAAATCTGTCGCTACAGAAAAAAAAATGTATTTGAAGAAATAAATAACTGAAATCTCTCCAAATTTGATAAAATTATGCACTCACAGATCTAAGAAATACAACACATCCAAAATACAAGAAACATGAAGAGTGTGCCTAGGTGGCTCAGTGGGTAAAAGCCTCTGCCTTCAGCTCAGGTCATGATCTCAGGGTCCTGGGATAGAGGCCCACATCGGGCTCTCTGCTCGGCGGCGGGGAGCCTGCTTCCTCCTCTCTCTCTGCCTGCCTCTCTGCCTGCTTGTGATCTGTCAGATAAATAAATAAAATCTTTAAAAAAATGAAGAAAATTATACCAAAGGACAGCATAATCAAATTTCTCAAAACCAGTATTAGAGAATCTTAAAAAGAGCAAGAGAAAATGAAAGGCACACTGCATACACAGAAACAGACAGGATGACAGCAGATTTCCAACTGGATATAATCCCAGGAAGAGAGAACACAGTGACATATTTAAACTATTGATACATTACATATAATCACCCTAGAATAGACGTTTAACTAATACAAAGATGTCATACTAAGTCCCAAAATCTTTATACTTCAAATTCCAAATCAGGAAATTTTATGGTTCCAAAATGAAATTCACCATTAAAAAAAATTTTCAGGCTTGTTTCCATTCATCCTCAAACCTATTTTTAACAGGTAAATCAATAAACACACATCAATTCTGATTCTTAAGTAAATACCATTAGCACAAAAATAGCACAATAACACTCCCAGCATTCAAGAACAGCATATTACAAAAACATCAACGTGTGACCTCAGATACCAAAAGAACAGCTTTGATGTCTTGACCTGTTCTTAACTCAGTGCATGAAAGAATTCAAAATTTAAAAAATGCTTTGATTTTCTCAAATTTAAAAAGCATTCTCTCATTAAGGATAACTGGATTCAGAACATAAATGTAAAATAAAAGTAAATTTAAAATAAAAAGTAGGGGAGAAAAGACATACACTTATGAAACATTTCATAACTTAATATTATTAGTACATGCCAAACTTAGTGATATTGAATAATGAAAAGAATATTAATATATTAATATTGACTATTATGATCTGAGACAATCAGGTAGGTTAATGCTTTCACTAGGTCTTCAGAATTGGTAACATTTTGATTGATGGACAAGAAAGTAAGACAGAGCAGTAATTAAAAGCAAGAACAGGGCGCCTGGGTGACTCAGTTGGTTAAGCGACTGCCTTCGGCTCAGGTCATGATCCCGGAGACCCGGGATCGAGTCCCACATCGAGCTCCCTGCTCGGCGGGAAGCCTGCTTCTCCCTCTCTGACTCCCCCTGCTTGTGTTCCCTCTCTGGCTGTGTTTCTCTCTGTCAAATAAATAAAATCTTAAAAAAAAAAAATTAAAAGCAAGAACAAAAGGAAATTTGGGATTAAGCAATGATAAACAATAATGCAAAGGGCATAAAGAATAAAAGGATTAAAAGAATTTCAGGGAAAGAAAGGAGAAAAACCAACAAAAAGTACCAGAGTAATTTCAATATGAGGGTGAAAACTAAAAAAAGTACAGGAAATTATAAAAGTAAGGACAGCAGAGATGGGGGAACAAAAATCCAGCCATTTGAATTGTACCTGTATTATTGAGATAATCTATGGGAATGACAGGTGGCACATCCTAACTCAAACAGTTTTCATTTCAAACAAAATTTTAAAACAACAATGAAAGGCATAAGCAGATGATTATATATATATTTTATATATATATATGTATATATATATGCACACACACAATTATGTGATTTTATATATATATTATATATGTATACACACACATTAATGACTCATTTAAATATCACTATATAATAGTGCTCTAACCATGTTATTGGCATGGGAAAATGTACTTTATACCATACCACTTTAGTAAGTGATAAACATTGTTTAAAAGCATATTAATACATAACAAAGAGAGAGAAAATGAGGAGACAAAGGAATATATCCCAAACGAAAGAAAAGCACAAAACTACAGCAAAGGAGCTACAACAAAGATAAACAATAGGCCTGACAAAGTATTAAAAGTCATGGTCATAAAGATAATAGATTTTAAAAAAAGAGTGGAGGATCTCAGTGAAACCTTCAGCAAAGACATAGAAAATACACAAAGGAACCAGTCAGAGATGAAAAATTCACTAAATAAAATAAAAATACTCTAGAGGTAATCAACAGCAGACTGGATGTTGCAGAGGAATGGATCTGCAATCTGGAAGACAAGAAAATGAAAGCAATAAAGTTGTATAGCAAAAACAAAAAATGTCAGAAAATAAGAATGGGTTAAGAGAACTCAGTGACATCATCATGAATAATAATATTTACATTATAGGGATCCCAGAAGAAGAGAGAGGGAAGGGGGCAGAAAAACTTACTTGAAGAAATAATAGCTGAAAACTTCCCTAACCTGGGAAAGAAACAGGCATCCAGACACCAGGATACATAATAACTAAAATGGTAAAAAGCAGTGATAAAGAGAGAATTCTAAAAGCAGCAAAAGAAAACAGTTACATATAAGGGAAACACTATAAGGCTAGTAACTGATTTTTCGGCAGAAACTTCAGGCCAGAAAAGAGTGGCATGAAATATTCAAAGTGCTGAAAAGAAAAAGCCTGCAACTAAGAATACTGTACAAGTATTTACTTGTATTTACAAGTATTTGTAAATACAAACCGTACTGGGAATTTGAGTGACAATAAAGGTCATAACTAGAAAAAAAAATCATGAAAGAAAAAATTTCGTAGGTAACATATGCATAGGCAAACATACAACAATGGTACTAGACTAACTTATAAACTATTTTTGAAAGTGAAAGCACAAAAGCAGAGGCTCCTGGGTGGCTCAGTCAGTTAAATGTCTGCCTTCAACTCAGGTCATGATCCCAGGGTCCTGGGAACAAGTCCCAAATCCGGCTTCCTGCTCTGCAAGCAGTCTGCTTCTCCCTCTGTCCTTCTCTAATCTCTCTCTCTGCCCCATTCTCTCAAAAAAATAAAATCTTTTTTTTTCTTTTAAGATTTTTTATTTGACAGAGAGAGAGAGATCACAAGCAGACAGAGAGGCAGGCAGAGAGGCAGGCAGAGAGAGAGGAGGAAGCAAGCTCCCTGCCCAGCAGAGAGCCCCCATGCCGGACTCCATGCCAGGACCCTGAGATCATGACCTGAGCCGAAAGCAGAGGCTTTTACCCACTGAGCCATCTAGGCACCCTCAAACAAATAAGATCTTAAAAATATATACAAAAACAGCAAAATGGATTATATCTATGAAACTCAAAGGATTCACAAAATAGAAGGATGTAAAATATAGTATCATATACATAAAACAAGGGGGGGTTAAAATATAGTGCTTTATAGAATGAGTTCAAATTTAAACAACTATCACCTTCATATATAGACTGCGATACACATATTATATATGAACCTAATAGTAAACGCAAATCAAAATCCTATAATAGATACACACAGAGAAAGGAATACAAGTATAAAAATAAAGAAAGCTATGAAGCCACAAGAGAAGAGAGCAAGAGAAGAAAAGAACAGAGAACTTCACAAGTGAAAAGTAAGTAACAAAATGGCAATAAGTACATACCTATCACCAATTACTTCAAATATAAATGGACTAAATGCTCCCAAATCAAAACACATATAATGACTGAATGGATAATAAACCAAGACTCCTCTATATACTGCCTCCCGGAGACTCATTTCAGACATAACAACATATGCAGATTGAAAGGGAAGGGATAGAAAAACATTTATCATGCAAATGCAAGCAAAAAGAAAGCTATGAAAGCAATGGTTGCATCAGACAACCATGGGAGCACCTAAATACATAAACAAAAAGCACTTAACAGACTTTAAAGGAAAAACTGACAGTAATGCAGTAAGAGTTGAAAATGTCAACACTGCACTTAACATCAATGGATATATCATCCAGACCAAAAAAAAAAAAAAAATGTTAATAAGGAAACAGTGGCTCTGAATGACTCATTAGATGAGATGGACCTATAACATATATACAGAACACTCCATCCAAAAGCAGCATAACACACATTCTTTTCAACCTCACATGGAACACTCTCCAGAACAGATCACATGTTAGACCACAAAACCACTCTCAATAAATTCAAGACTGAAATCACATCATGCAACTTTTCTGGTAAGATTATTAAATTAGAAATCAATAGGAAAGTCTGAAAAAATATACACAGAGGTTTAATAATATGCTAATAAAAATAAATGGGTCAACCAAGACTCGAAAGAGATAATGAAAAACACACACCCAGAAATGAAAATAAAAACACAATAGCCCAAAATCTTTGGGATGCAGCTAAAGCGTTCTAAGATCAAAATTAATAGCAATAAAGACCTACTTCAAGAAACAGGAAAAATCTCAAACAACCTAATCATACACTTAAATGAGCCAGAAAAGGGAGAAAAAAATAAAGCAAAAAGCCAGTATAAGGAAGGAAATAATAAAGATCAAAGCAGAAATATATGAAATAAAGACTAAAAAAAGTAACAGAACAGATCAGCGAAATGAGGAAGTGGTCTCTGAATAAACAAAACTAATACACCTTCAACCTGATTCATTAAGAAAAAAATGGGAGAGGACACAAAATCAGAAATGAAGGAGGAGAAATAACAACTAACAAAGGATTGAAATAAGGAGGAGAAATAACAACTAACAAAGAAATACAAAGGATTATAAAGGGAACACTATAAAAAAGTATATGCCAACAAACTGGATAACATAGAAGAAATGGGTAAATTCCTAGAAACATTAAGATCTTCCTAAGAACTGCATCAAAAAGAAATGGAAAATTTGAATAGATATGTACTGACAATGAAATTGAATCAGTAATCAAACAACTCCCAACAAACAAAAGTATCACCCTAACACCAAAACCAGATAAAGATATACAAACCAGTATCTCCAATGAAGATAAGATACAATATCCTCAACAAAATATTAGCAAACCAAATCCAACAATATATTAAAAACAACCATTCACCATCATCAACTGGGGTTCATTCCAGGGATGCAAAGGTGGTTCAATATTCACAGATCAAATAATGTCATATACCACCTTAACAAAGAAAGGATGGAAAACATTAGCTTGATCAATTCAATAGATACAAAAAACCACTTGACAAAATACAATATCCATTCATGATAAAAACTCTCAACAAAGTAGATTTAGAGAGAACTATATTTCAACATAATAAAGACCATATATGAAAAACCGATAGCTATTATCATATTCAGTGGTGCAAAACTGAGAGCTTTTCCCCAAGATAAAGATGTCCATTCTTACCACTTTTACTCAACATTGTAGTGGTGGTACTAACTGCAGTGATCAAACAAGAAAAAGAAATAAATGGCATCTAAACCGTAAAAAAAAGAAAAACTGTCACCGTAGATGACAAGATCTTATGTATTAAAAAACCCTAAAAACTCCACCAAAATACTACTAGAATTGATAAATGAATTTAGTAAGGTGGCATATATAGAAATATGCTGTATTTCTAGTACATGTGCTGCCAAAGTGAGGATGCACTTCTATAAACTAATAATAAAGTAGTAAAAAGAGAAATTAAGAAAAGAAACCCACTAACAGTATGATGTAAAATATTAAATACCTAGGAATAAACTTTAACCAAGAAGTTGAAAGACCTGTACTCTGAAAACTATAAAACACTGATGAATGAAACTGAAGACTACATGAACAAATGGAAAGATATACCATGCTCATGGACTGGAAAAGGGATATCATCAAAATGTCTACACTAGCCAATCTACAGATCCAATGCAATCGCAAACAAAATACAAAAAGCATTTTCCACAGAACTAGAACAAATAATCCTAAAATTTATATGGAACCACAAAAGACCCCAAATAGCCAAAGCAATCCTGAGAAAAAAGAACAAAACTGGAGGTAAAACAATCCCAGATTCTAAGATATACTACAAAGCTGTAGTAATCAAAGCAGTATGATACTAGCCAAAAATAGACACAAAGATCAATGAAACACAAGAGAGAGCCCACAAATAACCCACACTTATATGATCAATTAATCTATGACAAAGCAGACAAAAATGTACAATGGGGAAAGGAACTTTCTCTTCAACAAATGGTGCTGGGAAAGTTGGACAGCCACATGCCAAAGAATGAAATTGGACTACTTTCCTACACTATACACAAAAATAAACATAAAATGGATTGAAGAGCTAAACGTGAGACCTGAAACCATAAAACTCCCAGAAGAAAAGACAAGCAGCAATCTCCTTGACATAAGCTACAGAAAAATTTTTCTAGATAGGTTTCCTAAGGTAAGGAAAACAAACGCAAAAATAAACTACCAAAACTATACCAAAACAAAAAGCTTGGCACAGCAAAGGAAACCATCAAACAAACAAAAAAGTAACCTACTAAATAGAAGAAAATATTAGCAAATGATATTTTGATAAAGTTGGTATCCAAAATATATAAAGAACCTATACAACTAACATCAATTGAACAAATATTCTGATTAAAAGTGAGCAGAAAACCTGAATAGACATTTTACCAAAGATATATGGATGGCCAACGGTTGAAGAAAAGTTATTCAACATCACTAATCATCTGGAAATGCAATTCAAAACCACAATGAGGTATCACCTAACACCTGTCAGAATGGCTAGAATGAAAAAGACAGTAATAAACATTGGCAAGGATATGGAAAAGAAGAAACCCTTGTGCACTACTGATGGGAATACAAACTGCTGCAGCCATTATGGAAAACAGTATGGCAGTTTCACCAAAAATTAAAAATTGATACACCATATGATCCAGTAATTCTACTACTGGGTGTTTACAACCAAAACGTCCAACAGTAGATGAACAAAGATGCTGCTGTGTATTTATAAATATATGAATATTACTCAGTCATAAAAAAGATGAGATCTTGCCATTTGCAACAATGTTGATGGAAGCAGAGGGTAGATTACTAAGTGAAATAAGTCATACACAAAGACAAGTACTGTGTGATTTCATTCACATGTGGAATTTTTTTTTTTAAATTTTATTTATTTATTTGACAGAGAGAGAAGGAGAGATCACAAATAGGCAAACAGGCAGGCAGAGAGAGAGGAGGAAGCAGGCTCCCTGCAGAGCAGAGAGCCCAATGTGGGCCTCAATCTCAGGACCCTGGAATCATGACCTGAGCCGAAGGCAGAGGCTTTTTAACCCACTGAGCCACCCAGGCACCCTCATATGTGGAATTTATGGAAGAAAACGAATATAAAGAGAAAAAAAGACAAATAAGTGAACAAGAAATAGAATGTTAAATATAGAAAACAAATAGGCAGTTGCTAGAGGGGATGTAGTTGGGGGATGGTTGAAATAGATAAAGGGGATTAAGAGGTACAAACCTCCAGTTACAAAATAAAGAAGTCACAGAGATAAAATGTAGAGCACAGGAAATACTGTCAGTAACATTTTAAAATTGCTGAGGGTAACAGATGATAATGACACTTATCATCCTGAGCACTAAATAATGTATAGAACTGTTGTATAATCATGTTGTGCACCCAAAACTAATACCTCAAAAAAAAATCTTTAATACACTGAAACAAACAAAAATAGTATTAGAAAATCCATTCTTGGGGCGCCTGGGTGGCTCAGTTGGTTAAGCGACTGGCTTCAGCCCAGGTCATGATCCCGGAATCGAGCCCCACATCGGGCTCCCTGCTCAGCGGGAAGCCTGCTTCTCCCTCTCTCACTCCCCCTGCTTGTTCCCTCTCTGGTTGTGTTCCTCTCTGTCAAATAAATAAATAAAATGTTTAAAAAAAAAAAAAGAAGAAGAAAATCCATTTTTATGCTTCATGGTTGAAATGATTGGAATATTTAGTAAAGCCGAGGCTCACATAAATAATAAAAAAAATTTTCTAAATAAAAGTATAAGAAATGGTTGAGTCCAAAAGCTAATACATCAATTACCTTTAGAGGTAATGAAATAAAACAGTGATGAATGTCTGAGTGGAAAACAGCAAAGTTTGAAGGCATACACCAAAGAAGTCTCCGGTGAAACTAAAATTGGTTGTAAATATTATTTACCTTTCAAAAGTTAAAACTAAATAAGAACATAATTATCTACTTACCACACCTACCAAAATAATGGTGCATACCATTATGAAATGTTATCAAGAAAAGGCTATAAATTTCTGGACCATCTACTTAATTTTGCAGGTAAGTAATACCAGAAAATTTCAGAGAAGAAAAATGACTTTCAAAAAGACTCAAAGTCAGTTAATGGCACAGCTGTTTTTCAAGCTCAGCTTGGTATACAAAATTCAAGGTTCTATGTGGCCTCTATCACTGCCATCATAAAGTAATTTCTTCATAAAACAAAATCAAATTTTATTAAAAATAACGCAGTTCCCGTTATCTCAGAATACACATGCAATCATTCAGAGAGGGCAAAATTTACTACTCTCTTTGTCATTAGCATAATTAAACATTAGTAATAGTGAGGGAATGTCACAACTTCTTTATTTGAATGGATAAATAATTTAAGATTTATCTTCTAAGATGTATCTTCACAGAGGAGAAATCAACAGAAGAAACTACAAGTATTTTGGAAGTGGTAAGGATATGTAATTTTTTATACTCCTGATTTATTGCCAAAAGACATACAGAAATCATTTACATATGATCAAGGAGTAGAGGTCCACGGAAGAGTGACTGTGGGAATGTTTCTTATGTGAGTATCACAACAGGTGAAGAAACAAAACATTAAAACCTAAAGAAAACAGGCTCAGTCAGTTAAGCAAATGCCTTCAGTTCAGGTCAGGATCCCAGGGTTCTGGGATTGAGCCCCAGGCCAAGCTTCCTGGTCAGCGGGGAGTCTGCTCCTCCCTCTTCCTCTGCCTGCCACTCCCCCTGGTGGTGGGCTCTGTCAATCAGATAAATGAAATCTTAAAAAAAAAAAAACCTAAAGAAAACAAAGACATGAAAAATAGAGCAAAACTACACTATTGTGGTTAAGAAAAATTAACAAAAATAAAGAAAAACTACTAACTAGAGTAGAAATGTAGCTTCTTTTTCCATCCCATCTAGTACATATAAATACATCTACAAGTGACTCCTGAAAAACATGGGTTTGAACTGCAAAGATCCACTTACACATGGACTTTTTAATAAATATAGTATAGTACTATAAATGTACTTCTTATGATAACATTTTCTTTTCTTGAGCTTACTTTATTGTAAGAATAAAGTATACAATACGTATGGCATACAAAATATGTAGTAATCAACTGTTTATGGTATTATTCAGATTTCTGGTCAACAGTAGGCTACAAGTAGTTAAGTTTAGGGGAGGTTAAAAGTTAAACACAGATTTTCAACTGCACCAGGGGTCAATACCCTTAAGGCTGGCACTGTTCAAGGGTTAACTATACTAAACCAGTAATTACATAACAAAATTCTCAATATTTAGAAAAATAAACTTATAAGAACTTGGGTATACATAGTTAAATATTTTGGGATAAATTGGAAAGAAAATATAGGATGACTAATCTTAAAATTGAAATATCCATAAATGCCATCCATCTATTTTACTATAATATCTCACTGCCTAAATCTAAATCAGAAACTTTAAACAGAGAATTAATAGAGTTGAGTCTAATTCAAAACTTAAATAGTTATCAGGAACTGGAGATGCATTAATGATGAAGTGAAATTAATCTCACCAGCATGAGCAAGTTTACCTTACAGAAAACTTAAGTTTATTAATTCTTTGCCATACTATCCTTACTTGAGACAGTGAGATCTTATATTCACTTGCTTCCACATGGAAGTAGTTTTGTTTTCCCCTCCCTCAACTTTTCCAAGGGTCAGAAGAATTCAAATCAGTTTGTTTTAAGATTTTATTTATTTGACAGAGAGAAACACAGCCAGAGAGGGAACACAAGCAGTAGAAGTGAGAGAGGGAGAAGCAGGCTTCCTGCTGAGCAGGGAGCCAGATGCAGGGCTTGATCCCAGGAGTCTGGGATCATGACCTGAGCCAAGGGCAGAGGCTTAACCACTAACCCACCCAGGTTCCCCTCAAATCATGTCTTATCTCTATCATGAACTCCTGGTGGGACACTGACTTATTACTTACACTGCCTAAGGCTGTTTATTATTTATTTCTATGATGCTGAAAATGATGGTAAGTAATCTACAAAGAAGCAAATACTGAAGTCTGTATTTTTTTCATCTTTTTTTTTCAGCAATAAAGGTGTTTCTAAAGCTTTTTTACTGTCCCTTGCCAACTTCATTCAGTTTTGAAACTTTTTTTTTTTTAAAGATTTTATTTATTTATTTGACAGAGAGAGAGAGATCACAGGCAGGCAGAGAGGCAGGCTGAGAGAGAGGAGGAAGCAGGCTCCCCGCTGAGCCAAGAGCCTGATGCAGGCCTTGATCCCAGGACCCTGAGATCATGACCTGAACTGAAGGCAGAGGCTTTAACCCACTGAGCCACCCAGGCACCCAGTTTTGAAACTTTCAATTCAAACTTACACATACTGTCCAAGTCACCTAAGGTTGCAAAGCTTGGAATTACACATAGAATTTTAGTATCATCTGGTGCACCTGGGTGGCTCAGATGGTTAAGCATCTGCCTTCAGCTAAGGTCATGAACCTGGGATCAAGCTCTACATCAGGCTCCCAACTCAGCAGGAAGCCTGCTTCTCCTTCTCTCCCTGCCTCTCCCCCCATTTGTGTTCTGTCTCTGCCTCTCTCTCAAGTAAGAAAATCTTTAAAAAAAAAAAAGAATTTTAATATGCTCTAACAAATATGAGATGTAATAACATGAGCTTTGTGATCCAGCACACTACTTATGAATCCCAATTGGCAGGAGGCTTATCTTCTATCTCATAGTAAATTTAATGTTAATTTAAATTTTTAATTACCTACTAATGACCGTATGTTAAATTAACTCTGCCCCATACTAAACTTTTCCTTCCCAAACTTCATCCTTATGTTTTGTTAGCTTTAAAAACAAAACTGCCACTTATTTTACCAGCAAAAAATCGATTTGGAAATAGCAGAGAACTGCAATCAAAGACAAACAAGCTAAGGCAAAACTATAAGCAAGTGCAACAAAGGAGAGGAATAGAAGGAAAAGGAAGTTGGGAGAGGTTGTTTTGAAACAAAGTCCACTGGACAAAGAAAGAGTTCAGGGTGACAATGGTTTCTCACTCACTGAGTTGCAAGAGTAGCCGATTTCCTAAAGGTGATGCAGTATACCTCTTTCCCTGAAAGGCCTTGTAACCCATTCATTCCTGTTGAGGATTCTTCCCTTGGGGAAGATAACTGACAGAACTGTTGGAATTTTTATTTAACAATTCTTCCTATAATTGACATCTGAATGGTAGGGCTTCCCTTCAATGCTCCCCATTTTGGCCTAGCAACTCTTTTAGTGAGGTTTGTCCTTTTTAATTTTAATTAATCAATTTACCAACATCAACACAGACTCTAATCTTCTATTCTATTTTCTACAGCCATTCTTTTTTTTTTTTTTTTAAGATTTTATTTATTTATTTGACAGAGAGAAACACAGCCAGAGAGGGAACACAAGCAGGGGGAGTCAGAGAGGGAGAAGCAGGCTTCCTGCCCAGTAGAGGCTCGATCCCGGGACTCCAGGATCATGACCTGAGCCAAAGGCAGCAGCCGCCCAACCGACTGAGCCATCCAGGTGCCCCTCTACAGCCATTCTTTACAATCTTTAATGTGCATATGGATCACCGAAGGATCCTGTTAACTTGAAGATCCTCAAAATGTCTGGAGTATGAGTCCAAACTGCTACAGTTAAATTCCCAGGTGAAGCTGATGCTGGCAATCTACGAACCATGCTAAAATATTAACAACCTCAAAATAATTACCTGGGGGAAAAAGTTTTGTTTCTAAGGTAAAAACTTAGAAACTATGTTAATTTGAAAACACTAAAGTCAACTAATTATAATAAACTCAAACACTTAATGAATCTAGAACACTTTTTAAACAGTAGTATAAATATAGCATTTACACATAATTATGCTACAAATACTAACAACTAACAGCATCTTTGGTAACAGTTCAATTGAGAGACTAAGTTATCTAGGTGTCAATTCTATTTTAAACACCATGAGCAAAACTGCTCTGCAACTGTACTTACTCTATTCAAGTACTTAAAACCCTACTGTGAGAAGTCCTCCTTTTAGCGTGTTTCTTGGTAGCAGGGTGAAAATAAGATACACCTTTAATAAAGTTATTCAAAAACCATGGGGGTGGAGTCTTTGAATGGCTCAGCAGGTTGAACAGTTAAGTGGCTGACTCTTGGTTTCTGCTCAGGTCAAGATCTCAGGATCAGGAAATCAAGTCCTGCCTCAGACCCAGGGCTGCAGGGCTGCATGTGGAGCCTGCTTAAGCTTCTCCCTCCTCCTACCCTTAGCCTCCACAGCTTGGGCATGCACTCTCTCTCTCTCTAAAAATAAAATAAAAAACAAAAAAACATGGGAGTATCATTTAAGTATCAAGGACAGAAAAAATAGTAAAACTGAATATTATAGCAACACACTAAATGGGAAAAAGTACATTTCTGGCAAGCTAATACAAGTATATCCAGAAAAAAAAAATTTTTTTTAATAAACTCAAGATCAGGATACATGTAGAAAGGCAGTGTAAGGAATAAAGTCCATAAACATACCTTCAGTTTGTGCCATATTTATCAGTAAATCAGTACATGAGTAGTAAAATCTGAATATATAGCCTGCTGATCATGAAGTTCCTACTAAGTAATTGTTTCAGTATAAGATGAAAAATAGCTACTACAATAGCAACCAGGACTAAGAAAGTCAGCACAATTTTAATTTAAAAAAGGCATTAATGGGCACCTGGGTGGCTCAGTTGGTTAAGCGACTGCCTTCGGCTCAGGTCATGATCCCAGAAACCCAGGATCAAGTCCCAAATCGGGCTCCCTGCTCGGCGGGAAGCCTATTTCTCCCTCTCTCACTCCCCCTGCTTGTGTTCCCTCTCTGGCTGTGTTTCTCTCTGTCAAATAAATAAAATCTTAAAAAAAAAAAAAAAAAAAAAAAGGGCATTAAAAAAAGCAGTGCTTTTCGAAGTGTAACTCCCCTAACCAGCAGTAGTTCCCAAACTTTATCACACTTCAGAATTACTCAGAGGGCTCACGTTTTTAAATTAAAGAGTTTTAAAGTCAGTAGGTCAGTATGACCCAAAATTTTCATTCTAACAGGTTCCTACTCAAAAGACCACACTGAGAAGCACAACATTCAACTGCTGTTGGTATCCATCAAATGTCTATTGAGTCTGCTCCAAAGCTATCTCTCCATGTCAGCACCGGTCTCACAGCAATATGCGTTTGGCTCTGAACAATGTATAATATTTGTTGCACAGATGACGTGCCTCCTACTTCATGGAGAAAAGTGAAGCAATGTTATTTATTACATAAACCCTTCAACTTTTCACCCCAAAATATTTATATCCACACTAACTACTCAAGACCTCCTGATCCAAAGGTATGTATCCCACAAAGGACACAGAAATCCTATCCTTCCAGGACCTTAATTAACCATTTAGTATTCTACTAATCCCCCTTCAAAATTCATCATATACCGATGTTGTTCCTGTAGACAAGTTCTAGCCTCTCCCACAAAAAAACAGCTCATATTTACCTCTAGTTAACTGTGTTCTTCCCCACCTCCTACTCTTTAAAAAGTAATCTGTCCAACTGCTTCTACCTTGAATTCACTCCTTAACCTACAGCACTCAATCCTCTATACTTAACCACTCAAACTGTTCTTGACAAACTAAAAATGACTTAGCAAATCTGATGGATACTTTTCTAGCTTTGCTTTCCTTGAACACAGTAACTGGCACCATTAATCACTCCCTCCTTAAGATGTCTGTCCCAGTTTCTACACACCACCCTCTCTCCTAGTTTCCTCATTCCACCCTCACTAATTTTTCACCGCCTCCTTCCCTGTATTTTCCCCCCTGAATTGATTTTATTCTGGCCAACTGGCCTTCTCATTCTGTATGAATTCCCTGGGTGATCTCATGTACATTCATGGCTTCATCAGCTTACACGTTTATAACACCAGTTGTGGATTCCAAGTCTATACCTATCTCCTGAACCTTAAATGAAATTGCCAATGACTTAACATGCCATGTATCTAAAGCTGAATTCATATGTACCCTAATATAAGTCCCACACTTGTATTCCTAATGCCAGCAAATACACAGTTGCCTAAGCCAGAAAGCTACATTCCATTCTACAGTCCCCATTCTCCTCCATTCTTATACCCTAACAGCCATTCCACCTCATTAGACTCTATCCCCTTCTCTCCTTTCCTTTATCATAATACCTTAGGCTTCATTATCTCTCCCAAACTAGTATTTTCAGGGGCACCTGGGTGACTCAGTTGGTTAAGTGACTGCTTTCGGCTCAGGTCATGATCCTGGAGACCAGGGATCAAGTCCCACATCAGGCTTCCTCCTAGCGGGAAGCCTGCTTCTCCCTCTCTCAGCCCCTCTGCTTGTGTTCCCTCTCTAGCTGTGTTTCTCTCTGTCAAATTAAAAAAAAAAAAAAAAATCTTAAGAAAAAAAAAAAACTAGTATTTTCGTTACCTTGACTGGTCTTTATTCTAAGACTGTTATATTTAAAAAACACCTCCAACCCCAAATCTCTTCTATATTACTATGAGTTATCTTTCTGAACACAGATATGTACTGTCTCATAAATGTATTATCCTTCAATGTCTTCACATCTCCTCCAATGTAAATTTCAAACACTCTATTAGCGTTTCACACCCGAGTCTTGGCTTCCATTTTTGTCTGTCCATTCTCACCTCACATTAATCCCAACAGAACCCTGCACATGCAAAAGGCCTAACTATTTGGAATTCCCTGAACTCATACTTTCAGATTGTTGTACCTTTAAAGAATGCTGCTCTCACCAGCTGAGACTCTCCACTCTCCTCCCTTCACCACCACCACCCACCTATCCACCCACTTCAGATCCAAACAAAGCATCCACTAAGATGTCAAACTCCTCATTAGTCAAAACTAAATTCAAATACCTAATTCTGAAGCCTTTCCAATTCTTACCATGCAGAGACATGGACTTATTCTTACCAGGTCATAATGTGAATCTGCCTAGCAGCTATCATACTATTTTTATTAGTATTTATATAGGTCTCTCTCACTAAAAGTCTCTGAATAGGATATGCTTTCCTTGCTTTTAGATTTCCCTCTAAATCTGTAAATTCCTCCAACTGAGCTAGTATACATTTAATGAATGAGCAATAAATTAATCAAAACACATAAAAGTGTAAGAATTTTACAGGTAAGTACAATCTTTTTCCACTTTTACAATACAAAAACAAATACACTATCATTCTTGATCAGTTTGCCTTTGATTAAACTTTCTGATTAACAATTTTACAACTACTCACTGACATATCAAAACATCTGCCTTCTATTCCAATTAATATGTTTATGAGGTTCACAACTGAGAATACGTTAAAGAAAATTAAATGTTTAACATCAACTAAGCATCTAAATATTTTTAATTCCCACAGAAATAAACAGTTGTGCCAATGTGCTTGATCACACTTTCCATAAGTAGCTGTTTTTAAGAGCATTTTCTTGCAAACTACTGCCCCACTAACAGAAAGGGCAATCTACTTATACCACTTGCCATGAAATCTGATTAAGCACATCTGCCTACTAAGATCATATTCCCCTTCTTCACATTCCTACTCTTCTTTCCTAAAAATGTGTTCTAATAATTTGAGAGAAGTCTCTTCTCAAATAAGAGGGGCTTTTTGGCTTAGAATATAGAAATGGCTCATGCTTCTTATAATGTACCTTTTTAAGAGTTGTCCAACAACCAAAAAAAAATTATTTTAAAAAATAATTCATTACCATTTCCCTTCACAAAAGGACATAACTGGCATTGGAGTAGATGTAATTTAATTAAACCTCCCACACAATATGGCATGTACAATATCCTGACAATTGATCACCAAGGCTCACCAAGGCACCAATACTTTTAATAAGAATTAGCTTGCTAATCAACAGTCAGATTTCACTTTAAAATGGTGACAGTATTTCAAACTTTCTTCTTATATTAAGTGCATATATTTACTCTTGAAATAACCATCCACTGAAGCTAATTTTGCCCTCTGGAGCTATAAAAAATAAGTCTTAATCATAGAAGATATGTTGTCAAATAGTTAAAGGGAACAATAATGAGCCTTTACCTTTCACTTTCTAAGTTAAAGTAATGTGGTTTTCACTCTTTACTGTCTCTGTCACTCTTGTCTGCACTGGCCAGAGTTTTCAAATCTAAAGAGTGTTTTACTTGCTCTTCATTTTATTACAAAGTGACTATGTTGAAACAAAAAACAACACAACTTAGAAAAGAATCCCTATATTATCAAATCCTATAACTGCTGTGACCAAATATTAAATGTTTAATGGACTACATTTAGTAGAAAAATCACAGCACTAAATTTTTATTTGTAAAGTGCTTGAAAACACTGTCACGGGGCGCCTGGGTGGCTCGGTTGGGCGAGACTGCCTTTGGCTCAGATCATGGTCTCGGAGACCAGGGATCGAGACCCACATCGGGCTCCCTGCTCAGCAGGAAGCCTGCTTCTCCCTCTCTCGCTTCCCCTGCTTGTGTTCCCTCTCTCACTGTGTTTCTGTCAAATAAATAAATAAAATCTTAAAAAAAAAAAAAAAGTCACATAGCAGTCTACTTAAGTGTGCCTTTGGTTCAGGTCATGATCTCAGGGTCCTGGGATTGAGTCCCACATCTGGCCCTCTGCTCAGCAGGGAGCCTGCTTCCTCCTCTTTCTCTGCCTGCCTCTCTGCCTATTTGTGAACTCTCTCTCTGTGTCAAATAAATGAATAAAATCTTTAAAAAAATACAGCAACGTAGTCAGATTTTGTCTCATGCACAACTGTTTCCAATTGGTGCTTAGCATAATCTTTTTTGGAGGGGTGGGGATAGTATTTAAAATTATTTTAGTATAATAACACTTAACATGAGATCTACCCACTTAAATTTCAATTATATATTATTGTTGATTACAGGTACAATGTTGTGCAGCAGATCCCGAGAATCTATTTGTGTTGCTTAACTGAAATGTTTTGCCCTCTGGTTAATATTTCCCATCTTTCCCCTCCCCCCAGCACCTGGAAACTACCGTTTCACTCTTTGATTCTATGAATTTGACTATTTTAAATGTCTCATCATCATAAGTGGAATATTTGTCATTTGGTGATTGGCATTTAACATAGTATAATGTCCCCAAGGTTGATCCATGTCACATATTCCCTCTTTTTCAAGGCTGAATGTATATATCACATTTTCTTTATCCAATCATTTGTTAAATTTTTTCTAGGCCTTAGCTGTTGCGAAAAGTGCTGTAATGAACATGAGGATGCAGATATTTTTTCAAGATTCTGATTCCAATTACTTTGGATAAAAACCCAAAAATATGGGCACCTGGGTGGCTCAGTGGGTTAAAGCCTCTGCTTTCCGCTCAAGTCATGATCTCAGGGTCCTGGGATCGAGGCCCACATTGGGCTCTCTGCTCAGCCGGGAGCCTGGTTCCTCTGCTCTCTCTGCCTGCCTCTCTGTCTACTTGTGATCTCTCTCTTTGTCAAATAAATAAGTAAAATCTTTAAAAAAAAATGTGTTTCCTGGATCATATGGGAGTTATGTTATTAATTTTTGGAGGAACCTCCATACAGTTTCCATAACAGCTACACCATTTTGTCTTCTCACTAACATTGTGAATTTCTATACACCAACAATAAGCCACCTTTAAAAAGAAAATCGGGGAAAAAGTCCCATTTACAGTAACACCAAAAGAGCAAAGTAGTTATGGATAAACTTAACGAAGGCGGTGAAAGACATACATACTAAAAACTACAAAACACTGGTGTAAGAAATTGAAGACACACCAAAAAATGGAAAGACCTCTCATTTTCATGTACTGAAAGACCTAACATTGTTAAAAATGTCCAAAATATCCAAGGTAATCTATAGATTCAATGCAACCTCTACCAAAATTCCAGTTGCATTTTAACAGAAATAGAGAAAGTGATTCTACAACTCATACAGAAACACAGGAGACCACAAATAACCAAATCAATCCTGAGAAAGAATAATCCTGATCACCTTTCAAATGTTATTACATTTAATTTAAAAAACAGATAAAAACCTTAGCTTTGACATGTCAACTATGTATGCCTTAAACTCAAAAAATAATATGCATTTGTTTTTTAGATTCCACAATGAGCAAAGTTACATGGTACTTGTCCTTCTCAGTCTGACTTACTTCATTTAGCATACAGAGAACTGATGGTTGCTGAGAGGAAGGGGATAAGGAGATGAGCAAGATGGGTTAAGTGGAGTAGAAGACACAGGTTTCCAGTTATGGAATGAGTAAGTCATGGGAAAAAAAGGTAGAGCATAACGAACACAATGATATTGTAACAGCATTGTATGGTGACAGATGGTAGCTACATTTGTGATGAGCATTACATTATGTATAAATTTGTGAAATCACTAAGCTGTATACCTGAAACTAATGTAATATTGTGTCAATTATACTGAAACAAAAAATAAAATATTCAAACAAGTGGCAAATTTAAGAGTACAGGATTATGGGTGTTTCCCATTTTAAAAGCATTTTAATATTATTATGTCACTTATTAGTAAAAAGTTAAAATGATTTTAATTTTTATTTCGGCCATCTTAGTGGGACAGCACAACTACCATACATACATGTTCTTAACATAAGAAATGACTTCCTATATCTTGGAGATAACTCACCTAGGAAGTAAAGATATACATGGAATAGTGAGAGAAGGCGCATCCATCTAGACTCAGATCAACCCTGGTGTTCAGTGGAGAGAAAGATTTCACAGCTCTATATGAACCACACCCTAACCAGTTCGGTTTCAGTCTATGTCACCCCATCACAAAGCTGAGTTCTGATACTATGTTAATAGCTTAGAAACCACTGGAATTACAGAATGAGTAGAATCTAAGATTTTTAAAAAAGGAAAAAAAAGGTCAGATTCATCACAAATGGATTTATGGCATTAAGTCACTTAGCCTCCCAAGTGTTAATTTCATTATTAGTCAGATGCATAAAGTATCTACTGATGCTTTCTAGAGTCAGGATTTCTACAACGGCTGTGACAGGAGCTTGGCAGACCTTCTTCCTCAGCAAAACAGAATGAAACTGGTGAAAATTGTCAAAAGTAATTATTGAATCATAAAATTAGAAACTTTCACTCTGGAAACTGACCTAAGGGCATGTAAAGAATTGAGAAGCATTTATTTGAGATAGCCTACTGAAACTTGGTAAGAACAGCAGGAGCATTTGGCCTTTTTTTTTTAAGATTTTATTTATTTGACAGACAGTAATACAGCTAGAGAGGGAACATAAGCAGGGGGACTGAGAGAGGGAGAAGCAGGCCTCCCGCTGAGCCAGGGAGCCTGATGTGGGACTCGATCCCGGGTCTCCCAGATCATGACCTGAACCGAAGGCAGTCGCCTAACCAAGTGAGCCACCCAGGCGCCCCAGCATTTGGCCTTTGAACCAGAAATTGCACCTATTCCCCAACCCAGCTCCAGTTGCAGATGTTCCATTCTGGGCAGATTGTCGGGAGCCAGCCCCGGCAACAAGCAGGGTTCCAGAAGGTGGTAATGGTGTTGGCGATACGAAACGAGAGAGCCCGGAAGAATCTTTCCCCATCACCTGCCAGGCATCTCTGCCTTGCTGACTCTCAGTGTCTTTATTTATAGGCAACAAGTACAGAGGGTGATTTTTGATTACACAGTGTCTTTGTTAGAGAAACATAGTGCTTTGATCAGTGAAACATTTTTTGCAGGTGCACCTATCTAGAGTTTAGAGTTAACTCCCTGAACCAAACCAAGGACATGTTGTTCAATAAGGTTTTTTTAAGCAGGTCTTACAAACAAGAAGGCCATTGAAAGGCTTAGATGAGTTGTGTACAAAGTTTTAGCTACATTGTTAATACAATGACCAAAAGTTAGTCTGTCCGGCATTAAGGAGAAAGATAACTTATTTTGCAAGGTTAAAAGCACTTGTTCAAGCCTGTTTTTCATGACTGCGTAGAGAACTCTTATTTATGGATCCTTTGTGTGTGTAGCAATGTTCTTGTTAGTATAGTTTTATTTCTTATATTAAGCCCTCTATTTATCCATTCAAAAGCCCTGGCGTCCCCCCCATAGAGCTGCAGGGTATTTAAGTTATTTTTAATGATGGTATGTAGAAACAAAGCATTTTGCTATACCCCAGACATGGTTTTTAAATGACAAGCATTCCGTACAAAGAATGGCAAACAAGCAGAGTGGAGAAACCGCTGCCCCACGCAAACTCCCCACACTTTGTGGGAGGGTCGGTGTTCCGTGCCTTGCAGAGGGAAATCGCCTAAACAACCATGCAGCTGGCTCGCCGCACGGCATGGCGGGAAGGGCGGATCACGCACCGTTGCTGACAGCAGATGAGCCTGAGAAGGAAGAGGAGGAGGCTCCCCTTCCTTACTAACTGCTGCTCATAAGGCATAAGGTGGAGATTCCGAACTAGGAAGGGCAAACTGAGACCAGGACAGTAATCCCCTTCTAACTCCTCCTCACAGAGTGAAAGTACTCCTCGGGGAGAAACAGGCCATATATCCACCATCCCCAGATCCAAGACAATAAAACAAGAGACTCTGTCAAGAAGAGGATCCATGAGAACTGGCAGTTTCACAACACTGCCTGAGGTATCATGTAAACAACAGAGATTGTATTGGAAAGCAACTAGAGAAAAAAATGAGATACTAGTAGTAGCAAGAAAAGCCATATACTAGTCATAAATTTAACAGGAATTCAGGAAAGATATAGCCAAAAATGACCCTCACCCTTAATGGTCTGGAAAGCTGCATATATACACTATACTGTAACTCAGGAACAACTAGAAAAGGTATTTGCCAGCTGTTAATCCCTGGTTAAATACTGGGCAAAACATACAAACTCTGAATTTTGAAAACATTCCTCAAGACACACACAGACCCACTGGCCAGGATGGAAAACTTACCGGGTCTGGGCTCTTAATCACAACCTCTAACCAAATACTGGCAATGCCTAGGAAGCCAGACTTAAAAAACAGAAACAGGAGGCAAAAAAGTAAGCATGAAAATCAGAAAGAGGAGCACTGCAGGGGAAATAAGACTCCACAGAATTAATCCAGGCAAGCTAGTAAACAAAAAAGAGTAAAAGAACAATAATAGGCTGGGGAAAAGAGAGTAATTATGACTCAGAGTTGCTAAAATATATTTAAGCTACCCAGTTTTCAGCAAAAAAAAAAAAAAAAAAATGCATAGAAACAACAAAAAGACATGCAGAGAAACACAAAAGAGTAAATCTTGCACAGGAAGAAAAAGATGACAGAAAAACTGCCTGAGCGGGTCCAGATATTGGATTTAATGAAGACTTTCAAGTGGCTATTGCAAATATTTTCTAACAACTAAAAAAAACATATTGGAAAAAGTTAAGGATCACAATAATTCATCAAATAAAGACTAAAAGAGACAAATTACAAAATATGACCAAATGAAAAGATAAAAGAGTCTGAAACATACTTTCTACCTCAAAAAAAATCTAAGTAGGATTAAACTGTCCTGACATGACTAACATCAAATAATTATTTTGATTATTAACTCTAGGATGCACTGTGTAAAGAGGCAAATCAACATTTTTTTAAAATTCTCTACCAAAATATACTAGTTCTGTCTTTAAAAATAACACCAGAGTACTTGTATTGACATGCCTGAGAAGTCCTACATTATTCCTATTACCACAAGATAATTATTATTTTGAGCGTTACCTTTTATTCTCCAATGCATTCCAATTCTGATATTAATTATATGGTCATCTGTAAATCTATATGTAACTTTCAAGTTACTTATAGTATTTGTAACTTTTGTTCTCTAATCTTTCTCATTATTTGTCATTTAAAATGTTAATATGAAATTTCAGAAACTTAATATATTGTTGTGTACCATCAAAGCAGTCAAATGCCCCTTCTTATAGCATGAATGTATCCGTCAACCCACTTGGGTGCACAAGTAGCAATATAAAAAAGTTCTGGAACAACAATAAACAAATTATATAAACTGATTCAAGTTTCATTGTTCAACAGAAACAATATATTTAACTCTATTTTCACATCTCATAGAAAAAGTAGATTCCTAACTGCCTAGTAAAAGGAACCCAGTCTATCAACTAATGAACTTGTAGTCCCCCATAGTTAAGCAATTCTGCACACATCATTTAAAAACTGATTTGTGGGCACCTGGGTGGCTCAGTGGATTAAGCCTCTGCCTTCAGCTTCAGTCATGATCTCAGGGTCCTGGGACCTAGGCCCACATAGGGCTCTCTGCTCAGCAGGGAACCTGCTGTGTCCTCTCTGCCTCTCTGCCTACTTGTGATCTGTCAAATAAATAAATAAAATCTTTTTAAAAAATTTAAAAAATAAAAACTGATTTACTGCTTTATTAGAAAAACTTTATTTAGAAAAATGAAAACTTCTGGGCACCTGGGTGGCTCAGTTGGTTAAGCCACTGCCTTCAGCTCAGGTTGTGGTCCCGGAGTCCCAGGATCAAGTGCCGCATCAGGCTCCCAGCTCTGAGGGGTGTCTGCTTCTCCCTGACCTTTTCCCCTCTCATGCTCTCTCAATTGCTCTCAATTAAAAAAAAAAAAAAAAAATCTTAATAAAAAAAGAAAAATGAAAACTTTTGTGCTTAAATAGGTTCAAATAATGAATTGAAGTATAATAATACCTTTTAAATTTCAAAAGAGAGGGAAAAAAAGCCCTAAGATCAGTATCAAAATCTGAAATTGGTAACCTTATTCAGTTGTTACTATACCCACTTGAAAATAATACATGTTTTAATATACAAATCACAAATTTCCACATGACTTTTATAACCTTTTCTTGATTTAAAACTTGCTTTAATCTTGGGTGTGAAAGTATCTTTAAAACATCTATCATTTCCATCAAAAATAAGATTACATATTTGTAAAAAGCATAACATAAAGGAATTTCTGAAATAAAGTATTCTCTTGCTTAAAACATGTTATGTACATACCTACATTAGATTTATTTAATATTTTAATTAGTTGCCATGAAAAGATTCCATTGCAATTGAAAACCAAGTTTGAATAATCATTGCAAAATAAAATCAAATTATTCCAGTTCAGTTCAGTTCAGCTTTTTTATACTACACTGGCTACTTCACAAGGAAGCTATAATCGTTTTTAAAACAAAGCCAAGTGATGTTAAGGATAAAACCCACACAAATGAGCTTTACAAAAAAACCTTGAACTTTACAAAACTCCTGTTATTTCCTAATATAGAGTATGTGTTTATATATAAAATATGTGTATGCATATATGCAAACATGATTCCACTGATTGAATATGTCCCAAGAAATATGCATTTTCAATGACAATGTAGTGTATTTTTAAAAATTGCTAATTGCTTTTAATAAGTTTACAATAAACAAAAATTTTCTAAACAATAAATTCAAGAAAAATGTAAATAAAAACTAAATATTATATAAAAATAAACAACAACAACAACAAATCCCAGAAGTTAAACTGTCTTTTCTCCTTCAAGGTAACTTAAAAAAAATACAAGGCATACCTTAAGAGATACTGCAGGTTCAATTCCAGATCATCACAATAAAGCTAGTATCACTATAAAGCAAGTCAAGTCAATTTTTTGGATTCCTGGTTCATATAAAAGTTATACTTACACTAGGCTGAGTCTATTAAGCATACAATAGGATATATTTAAAAACAGCATTGATTTAAAATATATTTAAATTAATTTAAAAAATACTTCATTGCTAAAAATTGAAACATGATCTGAGTTTTCAGTGGGTAACAATCACTGATCACCATAACAAATAATAGTGAAAAAGTTTAACATACTGCAAGAATTAGTGAAATATAACAGAGACAAATGTGCAAATGCTATTAAGAAAAAAAATGGTGCCTGAGTGCAGGTTGCCATAAACCTCCCAATTTGTGTTAAAAACAAAAACAAAAACAAAACAGTATCTGAATATCTGGAAGCACAATTAAGTGAAGCACAAACTAGGTGTCTCTAATAATCCTGGGATAGTTAGCTCCATAACAGGAGGCATTCCTTAAGGTTGGAAGTATTACATTAGACATACTTCATAGGTCCTAATTGGATGATCCCTCTAAATCTTTTCTAAGTGAATCACCTCTAGATGAAAACCCATTTGCACACAAAGTATAACATCTACGTTAAAATGTCTGAGTGATCTCTTTCTCTAAAACAGACGTAATGGACTGAATATTATGTCCCCACAAAATGCACATGTTGAAATTCTAACTCCCAATGTGATGGCATTACGAGGTAGGACCTCTGCGAGGTAACTGGGTAATGTGGGTGCAGCCCTCATGAATTGGATTAATGCCTTATGAAAGAGACTCCAGAGAGCTCTCCTGCCCTCTTTCCGCCATGTGAGGATACAATCAGTTAGCCACCTGCAACCCAGTAGAGGGCTCTCAGAAAAACCCAACTACACTGGCACCTTCATGGAACCTCCAGACTCTATAACAGCGAAAAATAAATTTCAATTGTTTATAAACTATCCAGTCTATGGTATTGTTCTAGCTGTCCCAAATAAGACACCCTCCCAAATTCTGAAAAGGAATGAGACAATACTAGTCTGGCTCTACGGAACACCGGTGAGTAAAAACCCTGAAGTAGATTTTGTGAGGCAGAGTTACCTCAATTATCAATAAATAAATTATTCTCATTGGGTTGAGAGGCAACTGAATATTTTATTAAATCGCAACTATCATCCAGGCCCATCATAATCTAACTGGTAAAAGTAAAAAAGAACCTCTGGTTTAAGAAAGAGCCTGTGCAAGAGACACAATGTGATGATAAGTCTAACTACATGAAGAAAAAGTAAGAGCAGGATGACAACAAACAGAAGTTGAATGCTGGAAAAATCATGCCTTATGACATTTTTATAACCTACACAATGTTCCTATCCTAATCATATTACATTTGCAATCATAATTGTATGCTATTGGTAGCAAAAAAGAGGAATGTAGCAGCTTACATATCTACAGATATTAACGGTAGTGTTGAAGTGTATGCAACATCAGGAGAGAGAGGCACAGAAGGAGAGAGCTATCCAGTGACTTCTTCAAAAACCTAAGGAGTGACTATATGGTAGATGAACAACTTGAATGTCAATAAGGCTCTTTTAACAGAACATGCTGAATTTCCCTAAATGCACCTAACCCAGATAATGCATTAAAAATAAACAAACAAAAAGACTGGAAAAATTTCCAGGTACAAAATATCACCCCAAAATGGCTATGGAAATAGCTAAAATTACCCAAGAAAAGAAGTGGCCAATTCATTCTCTACCTTGCACAGTGAAGATAACTGGGTTTTCTCCATATATTTGGAATAGCCAGGAAAGTTGTGGATGGCATGTCTTTGGGGGACAAATCTCCAATGTCTGCATGTCCTAGGACAGCTTTTCCTATCTTTTCAGTAATGTTTCTAAAACAAAAAGACTCAGAAGCTAGAGACAGGATTTCCTTCTGTGTCAGAGAACAGATTTGTTTCCCAACCAGAATGATAAAAATCTACCTTCTACAGGCAAAAGACTGCAAAGAAGTTAGGACTCCTTTAAAACATGGGTTTCAGACCAGTATCTCTGATTAATATGGATGCCAAGATTTTCAACAAGATCACTGTTAACAGGATCCAACAATACATTAAAAAGATTATCCACCATGACCAGGTGGGATTTATCCCAGGGATGCAAGGATGGTTCAACACTCGCAAATCAATCAATGTGAAAGAACAAATCAGTAAGAAAATAAAGAAGAACCACATGGTACTCTCAACTGATGCAGAAAAAGCATTTGACAAAATACAACATCTGTTCCTGATTAAAACTCTTCAAAGTATAGGGACAGAGGGAACACTCCTCAACCTCATATAATCTATCTACGAAAAACCCACAGCCAATATCATTCTCAATGGGGAAAAACTGAAAGCCTTCCCTCTGAGATCAGAACAAGGCAAGGATGCCCACTCTCACCACTACTGTTCAACATAGTGTTAGAAGTCCTAGCAACAGCAATCAGACAACAAAAAAAAATAAGTTATTCAAACTGTCAAAGAAGTCAAACTTTCTCTCTTTGCAGATGACATGATACTCTATGTGGAAAACCCAAAAGACTCTACCCCCAAACTACTAGAACTCATACAAGTCGGTAATGTGGCAGGATACAAAATCAACGCACAGAAATCACTTGTGTTCTTATACACTAACAATGAAAATATAGAAAGGGAAATCAGAGAATCGATTCCGTTTACTATAGCACCAAAAACCATAAAATACATAGGAATAAACCTTAACCAAAGAAGTTAAGGATCTGTACTCGAGGAACTACAGAACACTCATGAAAGAAATTGAAGACACAAAAAGATGGAAGAGCATTCCATGCTCATGGATCGGAAGAATAAACATTGTTAAAATGTCTATACTGCCCAGAACAATTTATACTTTCAATGCCATTCCGATCAAAATTCCACAAACATTCCTCAGAGCACTGGAACAAACAATCCTAAAATTTATATGAAACCAAAAAAGACCCACCTGCACAAAATACAATTCAGAAAAATCTATCCATACTGCTTGCGTAATGGACCACTCAAGTTTGGCAAGTGGAAGCCATACAGTTACCCCCATCTCATTAATATAAATATGTCTGGGAAACCATTTGCATGTTTTCTCACTGGGCTACTGATTCTTCTATGACCAAAATTCTGTTAGAAAAGAGTACCCCTGGAACATTACAGTGATTAAGGAACTCACTTCACCAGTCAATAACTTTAACAGGTCTGTTTGGCCAGTTCTACAACATTTTCATTGTGCTAACCACCTTCAGTCCTTAGGGCTTCGTTGTGACTCAGTTATTAAATTTTTCTTTTAAAGATTTTATTTATTTGACAGAGAGAAACACAGCCAGAGAGGGAACACAAGCAGGGGGAGTGAGAGAGGGAGAAGCAGGCTTCCTGCCGAGAAGGCAGCCCGATGTAGGGCTCGATCCCGGCACTCCGCAATCATGACCTGAGCCGAAGACAGTCGCCCAATCAACTGAGCCACCCAGGTGCCCCAGTTATTAAAATTTTTAAAGAACCCTTCAAACACCATGGACAAAAGCACCGCCATTAGCCCTCCTAAATCTCAGATTCACTGTCTTTGTATGACCCTTTAAAATAATCACATAATGCCCAATGTATCTGGCTTCTGCCTCTTCTGATCCACAGCTTTTACGGTAAAATGGAATATACTTCGATACTGCAAAGGTCTATTTGCTCCTGTTCAAAATAACCACATTCTAGTAGAACAATCTTTCTGTAGCATTCTCCTAGGACAAAAAGACCTTAAGCATCACTTCTTACAACCCAGAGATTTCATTATTAGAAAGACATCCCAAAAAAAAACTTTCTTCGTCACTGGAAAGAACCCTATTAGATACTGGTAATTAGCCTTTATGACTTGGAACTAAGGGATATACTCAGATCCCCATGCCACCACCCCCCCCAAAAAAGGGCAACAGTTCTTTCTGCCCATGGGTCCTGTCCCTGTGCTTTAATAAAACCACTTTTTGCACCAAAAAATTATTAAATAAACAAACAAGCACTGACTGGACCTACATACCAACTGATGACCTAAAAATAGAATTACGAGAACTGAAGCAGATTGACAGGTGAAGGGGTCCCCTTTCCCAATATGATAAGACTAGACCTGTATTTCTTTTTCTCGCTATTGATTCTTGCCTTGTTTTCTACTTTCTACCTCTTTTTCTTAGAAAGACAACGTTCTTACCCATATTTCCCAATCTACTGCAAAAGCAGAAAACCTTTCAGTCAAATCTGACACCAGAAACTGATCTGTTTATAATGTTGGGAGACTCGCTTGGTCTTACCTGTAACCAATTTCTCCTTACTCCCAAATGCTGCTATTGTTATACCCCTGAGCCTTTGGACATCACCTATCAAGTTAGGCTACTACAGCCAGGTGTCTCCAACATTTTCTCAATCATAACTATACTTGTCCAGCCAAATACTTCCACCTTTGCCAAGAGTATAATCTTTGCTCCCTCATGTCCCTTTCCTTATCTAAGTGTGATCTGTCTCCCTCCATTCAAGGGTAATACAAACAGGCTAAATTCTTCTTTAAAAAACATTTAGAAAAAATCCTTTAGAATGATAAGATCTCTCACAGAATGTCACCCCAACTCCTCTGATCCCTTGCTTGGAAGGGTCATTGGAGAAATTCTGGCTAATGAGTCTATCAATAATCAGATGTCAGCTGGATTATCCTGTGCTCCACCTCGTTTCATTTTTGCCTGTTGGTGGACAGCATTTCCCTTGGGCATATGAATATTTAGATAGCTGGTAAAATGAAGGTCAATGTTTAGTGGGATATTTAGCTGTCCCTGTTAACCATCCTAACAAATAAGAAACCCCTCACTGGTCCACCCTATTAGATCTTCATGGCCACCTAAATGGGAACATTGAGGAAGTACACATGATCCCATGTTTGCCTCCATCAGCTGAGCCCTTTTTCGGTGGATCAAATACCAATAAACTCACGATCAGAAATTTCTCCCTAACATCAGTAGAGCTAGCAGATTCCACAGAAAAGGCAGTAGGAGCCCCAGCATAATCACTTAATTCACTGGCTAAAGTAGTTTTGGACAATAACATAATCGCTGATTACCTACTTGCTGAGCAAGGACGTGTTTATGCCACAGCAAACACCACCTGCTGCACATTAATCAATTCCTGTGGAAGAGTAGAAATCCAACACATAAGCTCAGGAAACAAGAGCACTGGCTACAACGAATTTAATCTAAAGATCCATGGTCCCTTTGATCTCTTTAGCTGGTTCCCATTAGGTCTGAGCTGCTGATATAGAATTATACAAACTGGGATCATTATTCAATCATCTTATCCTGAAAATTATTTTTTACCTTTGTACCTGCTGCCTGCCAAAATTCGGAAGTGATGTACCAAATACAGTAATGCTAGCTCAACACTTCAAGATCCTCACCAATATTTAAGATCTGAAAAGACAGAGACTTTGGATGAGAAACATCTGAGAATTCTCTCCTACTCTTTTTTGTTATTCAAATGTGGCCTCAATGGTTTCCAGTCTGTGCATCTCCCCTCCAACAGGGAACACAATAGCCAGGAAAGATTCATCCTGGCACCAAGAGATAATAACCAGTAAATGTAGAAAACCTGATCCCTGATCAGCAATGATTTTGAGGAAAGATCTTGACAGAAACAAAAAAATGTAAAAATGCATACAGGAAAAAGATCATTCAAAATGGGGTCCAGAGTCTTAAAGGGGGAGCTCTCATACATGTACCACTAATCACAAATTATTTTACATACTTCAACAGGAATAAGTCTACTTTATTAACCAGGCAGGAAGGAGTATTTCCCCTTGACCAGCAGTAGCCCAGCCAATAAGAACCAATGCAACTCAGCCAATAAATGCCACTGGGGTCCCTGGGTGGCTCAGTTGTTAAGCATCTGCCTTTGACTCAGGTCATGATCCTGGAGTCCTGGCATCCAGCCCGCATCAGCTCCCTGCTGGGCAAGAAGCCTGCTTCTCCCTCTCTTACTCTCCCTTGCTTGTGTTCCCTCTCTAGCTGTGTTTCTTTCTGTCAAATAAATAAATAAATAAAATATTTTTTAAAAAGTTGCCACAACCCTGGCATCTCTCTCTCCTCCAATGGACTTGCATGCCAACTTCCTTCTTTATTAAAAAAAAAAAAAAAAAAAAAAAGGCCTCTGCCCTTGCCTATGATTTGCCATAGTTTTTACAGCCTAAATTGCAATTCCACTGCTATTCATGAATAAACTCATTTTGCCAGCAAGCTAACTAGCTATTTTTAAGTTTAACAGTATTTTGCACAAAAATAGGTTGCCTATTCATTTTCCAGCAGGTACCAAGAAAAACTATATAAATGAAGGTAGACTACTGCAACAAATGAATGATTGAAAGAATTAAGCAGCTTACCTATCCTACAGTACTTGTGCCAAATACAGAAGCATCTAGGAAAAAACATTTCTTCCAACAATTTAATTGTAAGAGTGCTAGTAAATCTGTTTTACATATTCTTAATCATATAATAAAAAATTAGGAAGGAATTAAACTTTTATAATAATTTCTCAAAACTGTCTCACTCAATATAAGTATCATCAAAAATGGTTTAGAAAAAAATATAGAGTCTAAAGCAGGTCTCTTGGAAATATTTATAAACAAGTGTTTACCTCTTCAGGAATGACTAAAGAAAGTCATCTACCAAAGAAATTTATCAGAAAACCATGAGGTTAAAGCCTGGAATGGAATATGAAAAATAAACAAAGGACAAAATAATCTCCATTTACCAAAAAACTAAAAAAAAAATAAATAAATAAGTAAAAATATGTGACAAAGTTTTATCCAAATTTGCCAGCTTGAACTTATATATACATTTTTAAATCTGTATTTTCTTAATGAAAGCTGAAACAAATTATAAATGGCTTTCACATATTTATCAAAATGCTTTAATTAAAAATGAAAAAAGGTCACTTGACTTTAGTTTGGGCGAAAAGGGACTATAGTATAAGTACAGAGAACAAGGAAGGATGGCTTTATTTGGTTTCAGGGCTCACTAGATCCACTAATTTGTTGTCACTACTCCCTCTAGCCACAGAAGCTCAAAGAGGACATTTTTTATATGTTTTGTTTATTTCTCTATTGATGGTAACTAGAACAAAGACAAGCACAAAGTCAAAACTCAAGTGTTTACCAAATCAGTGAGAAATCTCTTCAGTTTTTGTGTATCTATTCAGTTTCCACACATCAGAATTTTTCATGCCAGAAATGATAGGCAACCTAAAATCACATCCTTCCAATTTCATGCACCAATTAACAAAGTACTTGTGTTACTAGTTCCACACAGAGAAATCTGTGAAGACTCTAAGTTGCCTGCCCAACCCTGTGCTGAATATGACAAGTGCAATGAATAGTACAACTAGACTAGCCTGGTAATATATTCACCTATGTGGTCATAAAGAAGGGTGTAAAGATGAAAACAAAGAAAGAAGAAAGGGGAGGCTTACAGAGGACAAAAATAATAGGAACCATATGTTCTTTAAGCTGTCCTGGCAACCCAATACAAGCCACTGGCCTCAGCAATTTCATAGCAGTCTTCAATCCTGCATATGCCACAAAAGATGCTCCTTATCTAGGTATTCAACATGTGCACACACACAAAAATACAAAGTTTCACAGGAAGGCAATTTATGTTTATTTCTGTTACATTCACTAAGGAACCAACGACTTCTTCTTTTAAATTTAATTTAATTTATTTATTTATTGAGATAAAGAGTGAGTGAGACACAGCATGAGAGAGGAGAAGGTCAGAGGGAGAAGCAGACTCCCTGCAGAGCTGGGAGTCCAATGCAGGACTACATCCGAGGACTCCAGGATCATGACCTAAGCTAAACGCAGTAGCTTAACCAACTGAGCCACCCAGGTGCCATTTATTCATTTATTCATTTATTCATTCATTCATTCATTCATTCATTTATTTATTTGAGTCAACCAACCACTACTAAAAGTAGTCCCTGTGCAGACATCCATCCTCATTTCACCACAGCAATATCTGAACACACCATGTCACACTACTTTTCGGTCATTCTCACACTTGACTATAATATTAGTGAAAGCAAAGAATTTCATCAAGTTCATTTTTAAAAACTGATGCATGAGAACTACTCAAATTATATGCAAAATCACTGACAAATGAGGACATGTCAGAATTATAACAATTAACATATTACAAAAAAAAAACAGGAATGATGAAATTAGATACATTAAATAGAATATGAATATCAAATAGCAGAGTTGCCCCTGAGAAAATTGGTAAATGTGAAAATGTTTTTGTGAAAGTGACCTCCTAAATCATATTCCAAAAGTCAAACATTAACTGAAAATGTCCTACCATGTTATCATGTAATTTTATTGAGAAAAATCACACCAGAAAATATCAGCATTTATTCACCCATTGTTAGTCTAACAAATCATGATTACCTGGAATTAAGACTAAATTTTAAACATATGACCAGCTGAATGAATTTTCATAATTTTGATTTAATTTTATATGGATAACTCCTTGTTTTTCACTTACATGAAATACTGTTCCTCACTTTAGATTCATAAACTGGCCTCTTTCTCAATACTATTTAATTTCAGTTAAGGGGGACCTTGCATACTTAAGAAATGCTTGCTATTACTTTGAGAATTAAGTAAGTAAGCACCTATTCTGGGAAAAATACTAGACTAAGTTCTATGGGAGATCTGAAGGTAAATATAAACAACGTTATGCTAGTATTTAAGAAAAGAATTTGGATATGTCCTATGATAGCCCCTAGAGATTGATAAATAGTGACTAAGTACAAAAACAGTAAGTTGAGGGGGGGGCACCTGCATGGCTTAATCGGTTAAGCACCTGAATTCACTTCAGGTCATGATCCCAGGGTCCTGGGACTGCGCCCCATATCCTTCCCACTGAGTGAGGTCTGCTTCTCCCTCTCCTTCTGCTACTCCCTCTGCTTGTTGTACTGTCAAACAAATAAAATCTTTAAAAAAACAAAAAAAAACCAAAACGGTAAGTTAGGGAATAGTTAATTGAAAAAAAGTATTAACTCTAATGCTCTTTTGAAAATAAAGCTTTCCTTACTGCCCTTAAATATGTTCCAATTCTTTCATTAAAAGGATTGACAAGCTGCAAAATTTGAAAGCCACCCTTCATCTAGCTCAATTTTAATTCTTTTTTTAACTGACAGAAGTATCATAATCTAAAAAGACAGAGTGCCTTCTCTGGAAAACAATCTGGAGGTTTCTCAAGAAGTTAAAAATAGAGCTACCCTATGACCCAGCAATTGCACTACTGGGTATCTACCGCAAAGATACAAATGTAGTGATCCAAAAGGACACCTGCACCCCAATGTTTATAGCAGCAACGTCCACAGTAACCAAACTGTGGAAACAGCCGAGATGTCCATCCACAGAGAAACAGGTAAAGAAGATGTGATATATAGAGAGATATAGATGTGATATATCTTGCTCTACACACACACACACACACACACACACAATGAGTCAATCAGAGAAAGACAACTATCATGCAATTTCACTCATACGTGGACTATAAGAAACAGCACAGAGGATCATAGAGGAAGGGAGGGAAAACTGAATGGAAAGTCATCAGAGAGGGAGACAAAGCATGAAAGACTCTTAATTACAGGAAACAATCCAAGGGTTACTGGAGGAGAGGTGGGGGAGAAGGGCTAATTGGGTGATGGGCATTAAAGAGGGTACATGATGGGATGAGCACTGGGTATTACATGAAACTGTGATGAATTACTGACCTCTACGCCTGAAATTAAGGATGTACTATATGTTGACTAATTGAATTTAAATCCAAAAAAAAAGAAAAAGAAAAAGAAAAAAGAGTGAAGAATTAAAAGAACTTTGACCAGAACCTATGGATTCCCATTTGGCTGCATCACTGTCTTAACCAAGAGCACTTTCAATAAAAGCCCATCCGGGTAGCCAATACTAAGTGAAGACCAACAGAGAACACAATACAAACTGCAACAAAAATGATGCATGTTACAACTTCCAGAACTATATGTCTCCTATAACTCAAGGAAAGAAAACATACTCATTCTAAGGCCTGACAGGAAGAAAAATGAAAAAGTCAGAAGATGAGTGTTTGAGGTCCACCTCTTTCCCCTACCCACCCTATCTCCATGGGACAAAAACCTGTGAATTTAGTTTCTTGTATCTTAAAATGGTACCATACCACCTATTAAAAAATCATCCTATGAAAAATAAATGAGATGATGCTATGGTTTTAAAGCTGTGTTCCTCAAAATGCCACTGAGATTTGCTTCTGGGAAACATTTTGAATCTGACAAATTTAAATATGCTGGAAGTCAAACTCTTGCATCCCACATAAGAGAGGGATGTACTAGTAAAGAATCGCTACTGAATTATCTGCTTTAGTCTGGACACTGCAAAAAGTATACTGTGTGAGGGTGCTGTTAACAAACAGGCAAGCAGTACCATCACCTGATAATGTAGTCTAAAGAAGAAAACTGAGAATGCAAACCATTGAGTTCAGCAGATTAGACAGTGATTTTTAAATAAATGGTGGGCACATATGACACTGTTTTCCTTGCACAATATACCATAAATGTAAATACAAGGAAAATGTACTACTCTAAGTCAGCTATGTTTAAAACATATAGAAAGATGAAATTTTTGCATTCAGTTTTCAACAAACATCTCTATCAGTAAGAATAAACAAGGCTATAGTATTGTAGCACCAAACAGAGCCCAAATTTTCATAACTTCTATCCACATAAGAGTCCAGAGAATAATTCAGGACAATAAGGAGACGAGACGTTCCTTCACAGTCACTGACACCCAGGGTGATAGCTCCTCCGTCTTCTGCAACACCTGGTTTTCCAGCCACTCTACGTTGCGAAAAGTCATAGAGAGAACTCCGCATCAGGGCTCCATTAGGAAAACAGAAACCACTCCATGTGTTCCAAGTATGAAGGTATTTAACACAGGGAATTAGAAGCAGCTTAGAGCACCACCAGAAGTAAGAGAAAATGAAGGTTTAAGGAAAGCAGCTACCATGGATCTCAGCGTGCAGCACCAATGCCGGGGACTGTCAAGAGCTCACCTGGAACTCTTAGATTTCTTAAAGGCTTCCACCAAGTATCTTGGTCGGCACCAGTGAAGCGGGTAACTGATAAGCTAAACAAAGCACCCCATGCCATGTTCATGTCCTAAGTCCCAGAAACTTGGAAAATGTTACCTTACATAGTAAAAGGAACTCTGCAAGTGTTACTAAATAAAGGTTCTTGTAACCGGGAGTTTATCCTATATTGGCCGAATTCGCACTATTACATAAGGTCAAATCATTAGGGTTTTTATAAGAGGGAGACAAGAGGATCATCAACAGATGCCAGGAGGCAAGGAAGCTGGAGTGATGCAAATAAGGGATCAAGAAGATATCAAGCAGAAGGCAAAAAAGACAAGGAAATCGATTCTCCCCTCAGAGTTCACCAAAAGAATCAGCCCTGCAGACACCTTGACTTTAGCCCACTTTTGAACTTCTAATCTCGAGAACTATAGGATAATACATTTGCCTTATTTAAGCCACTAAATTGATAATTTGTTACAGCAACAATAGGAAACTAATACAGTGGTCATTCTGGACTTCTGGATTAACAATACTTTAAACCTTGTATCTGTCTGTGAATCTGCCTCAACTATTTCTGAAGAACGGTGGGCTCTCTCCTTTTCTACCTTCCTAATCTCAGTGGCACACTAACACAGACCCTTCACAGGGAAGCTGATGGTGCAATGTCCTCTGAACAGCAGACAGTCAGTGCAAGCCTGGGGGAAATCATTCCCATTCGTGTTTCACTGCCCAGAGCTTTGTCTCACAGCCCTGAAATAAATGTAGAGGAGGCTGGAAAATGTAGTCCAGCTTGTGTCTATGAAGAAGAAAAAAATGATGTAATAAACAGCTCTGGCACACCATCAAAGAATTTAAGAAAAAAATATAACAAAATCTGATAAGAATGTTAAAGCTATCGCAGGAAAGTAACATGAGAAATAGCTCATACAAATATATTCAGGTAACAATTGCATATGCACAAACAAAAGCAGCTCATAAAAAAAGTATGCATCTTTCAAAACAGTATAGGATAATGCCATAATAAATTGTAGTTTGATGTAGGTTATTGTCTTTAAATTCTATACTATTCATACTTAGTAATAAAAACGTAGATAATGGGTAATTTACTTTTTTGTAATACCAGTCTGTTGGCAGCTGAATGAAGAAGGTATGGTGAATATTTCAAATAAGACATGTAATCATTTTTTAATTTTTTAATTTTAGTTGACAGAGAAATGTCAACCCAAAAACAATATGGCCCCCAACTTAAGTATCTAATATTCTCTATATTATTCAGTTTGAAAATGCAGGGCCTATTGCTATGAGGCTTATGAAAATAAAATATTTAGCATAAAACACACCTCAGCTCAATGTTCAAAATAAATTTTCTCTTAGAAACTACAAGTAAAAAAAAAAAAAAAAGAAAGAAACTACAAGTAAATATCTGATAGAAGAATAGTAGTTTGTCCTATAATTTCTGTAAAGCTCTTAGGTAAGAAAATGTATTTTTGAAATATATTTTACCTAACAGGTTTTAGACGGACTGAAATTTTTTTTTATTTTAATGATTAATTTTAATTGTTAGTCTTCCCTGTCAAGAAGAAAATGTCTATTATTCTTCCAAACTTCTTTATCCATTTAATAGGTATCTTGAGCCTGCAAGATTGGTGAGCTATTTAAAATAATACTGACTTTTTTCCAACTATTTATTTTTATAAATACTCTTTCAGTACCGTGCAATTTCTGAACTATGAGCTTTAAAATCACTCTGAGGATGGTTTCAATCCATCCTCATAGGCTTATTCTTCTCTTTCCCCAAATTATAGCTATATTCTCAACCCAACTACTCTTGGACCACAAGTTCCAGCATCAAACATGGAAACAGTATCCTTGCAGAGACTATTTAATTAGCTCCCCTATTGCAGAAGGCCAAATCACTGCAAGAAATCCAGATAACATATACACATACACAAATACATTCATCTTCTCGTGGTTCTACTTCTCTGACTAAACCCTGACTGATATACAGTATTACCAATTTAACTTTATAGTCATTGTTAAATGCCTTATATGCTATCACACTTGTTTTCTCGATTTTTTAGGCCACCATTTGAAAGTATATAAAAATCTAGGGCGCCTGGGTGGCTCAGTTGGTTAAACGACTGCCTTCGGCTCAGGTCATGATCCCAGAGACCTGGGATCGAGTCCCACATCCGGCTCCCTGTTCGGCAGGAAGCCTGCTTCTCCGTCTCTCACTCTCCCTGTTTGTGTTCCCTCTCTGGCTGTGTTTCTTTCTGTCAAATAAATAAAATCTTTAAAAAAAAATCTAAAAGTGCAACTTTGCCTGGTTTAGTAGACAGAAATATAAAATAAACCCTAATGTCCCATACCCTTATGTAACTTCTTCCCCTGAGTACAGATAACACCTGTGAATGTGATACAATAGCACTCCCATAATTATGTTACCTTCGATGGCAAAGATTAGCAGACGTAAAGTCCCTAAACAAGGTAACTTGGAATTACTCAAAAGGGAGATTATATTGGGTAATTGGGTAAGCATTTCAGAAGAAAGTGAGACATCAAAGAGGCCATCCTACTGGCCTAGAACAAAACAAACAGTCATGTTTGTTTTGGAGAGCCCACAGGATATGAGGGTGCCTCACAGATCTGAAAGAACATAGCCAGCAAGAAAATAAGGAACTGAGTCCTACAACTACCAGGAACTGAATTCTGCCAACAACTGAGTAAGTCGGGAAGAGGCCCCAAAGATTCAGATGAGAACGCAGCCCAGTCACACCTTAACTTCAACCGTGTGACACCCTTACCAGGAAACCTACCTATGCCATGCCCAGATTTTCAAATTACAGAAACTATGAGATTAAAAAAAAGAGTATTATTTTAAGTCCCTAAATTTGCACTAATCTGTTATATACTGATAGAAAACTAATATACTCACAAACCATCTTTGTATTTATAGCGTATTTCTTAACACTCACAGTAGATTATTCATCTTAAGAGAAGGAGGTAAGAATGATGGAAAGGTAAACTGCAACACAGTTCTATTATTAGCTAAGAGATAAGATTATTCTAAAACTGGACATTTTATACCCAATCTACAAATGATAACATCGCAGAAGAAAACCATGAGACAAGTGGTAAATCACTGCAGTATTTCACCCAGTAATTCTGTAGTGACACCCCTGGTTATAAGAAAATGCCAGGAAGAGTTTTTCATTTCCAAAATCTCTGAAACCACAGTCTCCTGCCTAATTATTATTGCTACTATTTTTGTTTTTTTCTTAGGTATGAAAGCTTACTTAAAAACTGATTCTGAAGTCTACTTGTTAATGTTTTGACCCTTTATATCCAGAAATCATGCATTATTGATACATTTATCAGAGAACTGTTGATTATTATGAATTCAGACTAGCTTATAGCGCCTACAATGATACACAGCTGAAACAGTCTATAAGGTAATTAGCTGAAGTTGATCTTGTTAAAGAAAAGGCTGCCATTTGCAGAGGATCAAATATTGCCAAATTTTTATAAGATCACTTAAATAGAAGCAATATTCCACACATCTATGAAATACTGCAAACATGAAAAAGTTTATCTTTTTTTTTTTACGATTTTATTTATTTATCTGACAGAGAAACACAGCTAGAGAGGGAACACAAGCAGGGGGAGTGAGAGAGGGAGAAGCAGGCTTCCCGCCGAGCAGGGAGTCCAATGCCCGGCTCAATCCCAAGAGTCAGGGATCCTGACCCAAGACAAAGGCAGACACTTAATGACTGAGCCACCCAGGTGCCCCAAGTTTATCTTATTCATAAAAATGTCTTAACTTCAGGAAATTGGTTTGAGACCTTGGAAGTGAGATACAAGAGAAATGAAGGTTACCATTAGCTGCCTAACAATTTCTCATTTTAAGACTGCAATCCTGTCACCTAATCAAAGGAAAAGGTGTATGTAAAACTGGCACAATCACAACTAATTCCTTCCACCTTCTGTATCTGTGATGAATGTGCCCTAAATGTCTTTGCTAGAGCCCCCAGAGCTACTAAGATGGAAATTATTCATCCTCCTCAACCTCCATCCTCCTTAAATTCATCCTCTAGCAAAGATAGAGTTAGCATCCTCTTAGTTCCATACCTTCACATGAAAACTCCAGTTCCTTTATAAATCAAACCTTCAAAATTTAACATTCTCTACTTTCTTTAGTCACTTCACCTAATTAACTCTAGGTCACCACTCTTCTCCCATTATTCTGAGTAGTAAAAAAGTCTACATAACATCATACACCCTAGCTTTCAGCTCCTATCCTCATCATTTCTAATAGCTAACCTCAACTCCACTTTAGCCAGAGACCACCAGGTTTTCATCTAGTACTACTTCATCTCTGAAATAAGTTCATACAAGCTAGTAATGGAAAAAATATACTCTTCCGGTTTTTCTCACTCTTATTGCCCCCACAACATGCCTATCCTTCCATTCCCATGGGGATCCCTTCTTCTTTCCCCTATCAGCACCTAACAGTTTTTATTTTCCACATTATTCACTCTACAGCAGGTCTTCAAATTTCCTTTCCATTCTCTCTCGCTCACCCACCTGGAAGCTTCCAACCATGAATCAATCCAACTACCTAGATTTCTTGTCCCTATAACCCCTCTTTCTGAGCTCAGCTAGAGGGAAACAAGAAAAATCAAGTAAGAATTGTATTAGGGGGAGTCTGGGTGGCTCAGTTGGTTAAGCGACTGCCTTCGGCTCAGGTCATGATCCCAGAGACCAGGGATCGAGACCCATATCGGGCTCCCTGCTCGACGGGAAGCCTGCTTCTCCCTCTCTCACTCCCCCTGCTTGTGTTCCCTCTCTAGCTGTGTTTCTCTCTGTCAAATAAATAAATTAAAAAAAATTTTTTTAAATGTATTAGATACATCATTTCCAAACTTTAATGGTTCTTCCTATGTTTTAACAATGCATGTTTTCTAAATATAGTTATCTCTTCTAGCTATTTACAATTGGATCCCTGTCCTAAACCTCCCAGTACTACCAGCTTATTCTTATTTCCCATTTCATAGAGAAAATATAGGTTTCTGCCAACAAATGAATACATTTATCTGTATCTGCACCCTTTCTTTTAGCCATTCCTCCTATCAAAATGAAAGAGGTCAATATCCCATGTAACAATCTAAACAGCTTATATTACAAATACACTAAGAGCGCCAAATCTCAGTATTTAAAAAAAAATAATAAAGGTATATTTCCCCATCTTATGGGTTGGCAGAGAGATTCTGCTCATCCTAGTTAACAAGGATCCAGGTTGTCACAGCATCCCCATGCCAAACATTCCCTGTTACCATGCCAGAGGCAAAGAGAATGGCAAGCATGCAGTGACTTCACACTTCTGCCTAGAACTGACACAGAGCACATCAGTTCACATTGCACTGGCCAAAGTAAATCATGTGGCCATGTCTGAGTTCCCAAGGGAAGGCAAGTACAATCTTATCACATGCATGGAAGAAAACCAAACAGGAGAACAGCCCTAAGAACAATCACATTTCTGTTCCAAACTAATTCCACCTGTTTTCTGATTCCTATTCCTTCCTCCTACCTTCTCAGCCGCCTAACTCTATACATTTTCTCTTTCCATTCCAACCATTTCTCCAGCCATCACCCACTTAACTCTCTACTCATTCACAGCACAACTGGCTCTATAAGAAGTGTCGACTGTTTCCACCTCCTCACTGCCCACTCAATCATTAACCTACTACATTCTCATTTCCCCTCTAGCATTACAGTTAAACTACCCTCACTAAATCCAAAAGAATCTACAGTTTTTATTTAGCTTCTCAGTAATCACCATTTGTCATTGTTGATCTCTCTTTTTGATGGAGAGACATGTAAAATCTGGTGGATTTCTTTTTAGCTCTCTAGCAGTCTCTTTTGAAAGCTTGCATTCCGTACAACTGTAATATTGGTGACACTGAGAGTTTGCATTAGTTCTTCTGTTTTCCCTGTATATGTTCTGGCTGGGTGATTTTCAGCCACCAATACAAATATAATTCACATTTATGCTAATGATTTCAAATCCATTTTATCTTCAGCCCAGATCAGAGGTCCATATTCATACATTCTGAACTGCCTCTCAAACACCTCAGCTTAGACTTCACACAGGCATCTCATATATTCTCAAAACTGAACTATCATCTTCCTTCCAATTCTCATTACAGTAAGTAGAACGCCCCTTTTACAAAAAAAAAAAAATGTACTCTCCATTCTCTTCTCCTTTCCCCTCATCCTGCACACAATGAATTACCAGTAATTGTCTCATCTGGTTCCTAAATAGCTCATGAATCCAATTATTTTTCTTCATTCCCAAGTGCCACAAACTATGTCAAGTCATCATTACCTCAAACATTGATTTTTGCAATGGCTTCTTGAGTAAACTGTTGCCCTTCTTCCAATCCTGCATCGCTACGTAAACGATTTTCCACAGCATATCAGAGTCATCTCTCTAGCTATAATCTCCATCTCCTCTTCCCAGGATAAAACCCTTCAGTTCTACCCACTATTTCAGAATCAAGTCTAGATTCTTTAATCTGTCATACAGGGTCCATTAGGACTTGGCTTCCATTCCAGCCTCAATCCCTGTCTCTCTTCCAGTCTGTGCATTCTAAGCTTAGCCATCATGAATCTTTTTAGTTCCTTAAATCTGTTGTGCTTTTCCATATTTCTGGACCTTTATTAGTGTTATTTCTTAGGCCTACAACACTCTCCCCTTTATTTTTTTTTTAAAGACTTTATTTATTTGACAGAGAGAAACACAGCCAGAGAGGGAACACAAGCAGGGGGAGTGAGAGAGGGAGAAGCAGGCTTCCCGCCGAGCAGGGAGCCTGATGTGGGACTCGATCCCCAGTCTCCGGGATCATGACCTGAGCCGAAGGCAGTCGTTTAACCAACTGAGCCACCCAGGCGCCCCATCTCCCCTTTATTAAATTATCTCCTATGCGTATCTCTACAATTTTCAGCTTACCCTAAGGAGTTAACATAACACCATGGCACCCAATAGCTCCCAGTTTATGCATTTCTCACAATACACTGTAATTGTCTGTTTTCCTATCTGAATCTCCCCCTGGGCTAAGAGCTAAAACACAGATCAGCAACAGGGGCTGTCTTCTTCACCACTCTACATCCAAAGTACAGCATGGTGTCTGACATACAGTATTCATCAAAAAATGTTGAAAAAAAGGAATGATAGATCACATTTTCCAGAAACATTCCTAACAGAGCCCCGGTTCAGTAACATGTGCCACATTTGGGGGAGATGACACCCAAATACACTTATTTTCTTACTTCAATATTAATTCTATTTAAAGTAACCAAAAAGAACATGATATGAAAAATATTTACAAAACATGTGGCCCCTGGGTGGCTCAGTTGGTTAAGCGACTGCCTTTGGCTCAGGTCATGATGCCGGAGACCCGGGATCGAGTCCCACATCGGGCTCCCTGCTCGGCAGGAAGCCTGGTTCTCCCTCTCTCACTCCCCCTGCTTGTGTTCCCTCTCTGGCTGTGTTTCTCTCTGTCAAATAAATAAAATCTTTAAAAAAAAATATTTACAAAACCTAAAAAACTCATCTAGTTTGGCCCTGTGTCATGATTACGATGGCACAGGTATAAAAGACTTTAAAGAAGTTTAGATTTTAGTAATAAATAAGCAAAACACAAACAGAAAGGTCCCTGGGCATCACCTACTTACCATGGCATTATGGGATCCTTATAAAAATGCAAAGACAAAAAGACAGCAACCTGTGTAGAAGTGATACGAGGCTAACTTAACTTTACCTAAGTAGCTTTACAAGGAATGGGGATATGGAGAAAGAAAAGCAATACCCCCATTTCCCTTACCAATACCTTTATAAGTTAAGAAATATGTTCTTTCTACTCTGCATATATGACCCTTGAACAGTGCTAATGACTGCACTGAAAGTACCACTCTAAGCATTCTTGTCTATCATGAGTTACTACAGATACAGCACGTACACGCCATGTTGAAAATTACAGCAATGTACAAAAAAGTAGCTTACTGTTTTAACTTCTAGCTTTATAAATTACATATTTGGAACAGAAAAAATAAGTATAAATCAAATTGCTATTTCATAGTAAAATTAAAAAAAAAATTAAATAGTTCAGCCACAATTAGTTTTTGTTATTTGTGGTAGATCACATAACTCAGTTGTTAAAAATTAATATTGGTTAAGTTTCCTTATATAATGTCGTAATCAAAGCAGAACTATTAAGATCTTACTAAAACATGACTTCTAAGACATGAAATGACCTTTGATAAATAAACTACCATACATCATTCTATTATATTTCATATAATTTTAACATCTAGAAAGGATCCAAGCAAATGTTTTTAACTTTTTAAATTTTTTTAAAGATTTTATTTATTTATTTGAGAGAGAAAGACACACAGAGAGAGCACAAGCAGGGAGAGGGGCAAAAGGAGAGGGAGATGCAGATTCCCCACTGAGCAGGGAGCCCAATGTGGAGCTCAATCCTAGGACTCCAGCCAGGATCATGATCCGAGCTGAAGGTAGAAGCTCAACTAACTGAGCCATCCAGGCACCCCTTAACATTTTTTTTTAAATCCAACAAACATTACAAATGTTCATGCCAGAAAAATCCATTTATGTCAGAAATGAAAATGTATATACTTTGAGAGGGTCAATGGGAAACTTTTCTTGTTTTCTCCAGGAGGAAGAAGAGAAAGAGGAGACGGAGGAGGAAGAGCAGCAGGAGGAAGAGCAGAAGGAGGAGGAGGAGGAGGAGAAAAAGAGGGAACCTTCCAAACTCATTTTATAAGGCCAGAATTACCCAATACCAAAGCAAATAAGGACACTAAAAGAAAACTGGGTGCAAAGGCACCTGGGTGGCTCAGTAGTTCTGTCTGCCTTCGACTCAGGTCATGACCCCTGCATCCCAGGATGGAGCCCCGTACCAGGGTCCCTGCTCAGCAGGAAGCCTGCTTCCCTCTCTCTTACTCCCCCAGGTTCTGTTTCCTCTCTGGCTGTGTTTCTCACTGTCAAATACATAAATAAAATCTTTTTAAAAAAGAAAAAAAGAAAAGAAAATTAGGTGCAATGATATCATCAAGATGGTGATATAGGTCATTCCTGACTTCACTTCTCCTCACAAGAAGAACTAACAACTATTCACGGACAGGACCCCACAGAGAAAAACCTAGTGGTTAGATACCTCTGTGCACCACACGGCCAAACAGACAACATTTAAAGAGTAAAAGGAATGTCTACATACTATACACACTGCCCCTCCCCCCAGGCCAGCACACACCATGCTGAAAGGTCTCTCCTGAGCCTACAGTTCCTCCAATGGAAAGATAAAGTCATGGGTGACATTCAGTCCCCCAGCATTGTGAGTCTATTTGTGGGGGGCCCCACTGTGGTTTAATACCACAGGGATTACAGGAGAATCTGTGAGACTCAACCACTGAGAGTCTGATTGAGATGGAGAAGAGAGGGAGTAGAGACTTCCCATGACCAGCAATAGGGCGTCAGTGGACCAAGTTCCCACCTACAGATCCCAACTAGCACTTTTATTCATTTGCAAACCAAGTCTGGTGGCACAGTTTGAGGAATTGGCAAAGTACAGTTTCTGTCTAATTCAGTCTCCAAATGAGGAACCCTGCCATCTCTAGAGCCTGGGCATTTGCAAAAGAGTTTAATCATATCCAACCACTGTGAATCATGACTTTCTTGACCAGAAAACTTGGAGAAAATCTGAGAGTTGCCTTAGCTGGGCTCTCCACCCTTGCTCAAGCAGGAGTCAGGGACATAGCCTCACCTGCTACAGAGCATGGACTCCCCAAATTCCATCTGACAGAAAGGTATAGTAAGAACACCTGGAAGCTCTTGAGTGAAGAGGCAGAGGAGAGCTAAATACCCCCAGAGCAAAGCCAGTGGCTGTGTCCTGCCAGGGAACTTGAGGCACAGGTAGGCTTAAGTCAAGACCAAAAAAGAAGAGTATTAGTGAACTTGGAGCTTTTCTGCTGCACCCAAGCCAGCAATCAAACTCATAGCCCTCTTATTGCCAAATACATCCTTCAGCCTGCCAAACAAGGAAACTTACCAGAGCACACGGGAAGCTATGTAGCCAGTCCATCCAACAACCCTGTTTACAGTGGCACTTTAATATGGAGAGCACAATTCATGGCCTTCTCTTTTTGTAAAACAAAACTGGTGGTCTCACCTGACCAGGATATTCAGGGCACACTGCTGCCTGACTTGGGTACTCAAAATAACAAGCCATGCAGGCCTGGAGTCTGGTCCTGCTGCCCCCATACAACAGAGAAGCTAATCCATCGCCTCACCTACTGCTTAGTACCCATGCCTGAATGCTTAATAAGCCTGACCAGAGAATCCAGGAAACCACAAAGACCACCCTACAGCCTCACTTGGTCAGGGAACCAAGCCAGTAGTCCTATCGAGCTATTCTCAGCCAGTGGCCCACCCATCCACTCCTGACCCCAGAAATAACAGTTGCTTCACCCAAAAATATATGCCCAAATAGGAGGCTCCCCCTGCCCAAGACCATTACCAGTGGACAGGTCCAAAAACTCAAACTAACCTGACTGGTGAAAAACTATCTTAGTCAAAGCAAACCTGCAAAGTCTGGAAAAGGAAACCATTTGTTCACATATATACATAACTAATATAAGGAAAATAAGGATCACAAAAAAGCAAGTAAATATGACACTACCAAAGAAAATAATGAAGCTCTAGTAACTGGTCCCAAGGAACAGGTCTGTAACAGTCAAAGAATTCAAAATAAACCTCTTTAAAAAGTTTAGTTAACTAGCTCAGGTCATGATCCCAGAGTCCTGGGGTCAAGCTCCACACTGGGCTCCCCAGTGGGGAGTCTGCTTCTCCTCCACCCCTAACCCCACCCATGGTCATTCTGTCTCTCTCTCTCTCTCCCCCTTTCTCTTTCAAATAAATAAGTAAAGTTTAGTGAACTATAAGAACAAACAACAAATTAGGGAAACAGTGCACAAACAAAACAAGAAGGTTGACAAACACAGAGTATCAAAAAAAAAAAAAATCCTAGAGCTCAGAAACATAAAACTGAACAATTTAATAGACAGCTTCAAAAGCAGACTCAACCATACAGAAAAACAAATAAGAAGGACGACAGGACAATTCAAATTATCCACTCAAAGGAGCAAAAAGGAAAGTTAAAAGTGAAGAAAGCCTACAGTAATTATGAGACACAATGGGAAGAATATGTATTATGAAAATTCCATTAGGGTAAGAGAAAGAGAAAAAGACAGAAAATGCATTTAAAGCAACAATGGGTGTGGAGGAAGGTGGGGGCACCTAGGTGGCTCAGTTAAGCATCTAACTTCAGCTCAAGTCATGATCTCAGGGTTCTGGGACCAAGCCCGACATCAGGCTCAATGCTCAGCAGGGAGTCTGCTTGTCCCTCTCCCCCAGCTTGTGCTCTGTCTCTTAAATAAATAAATAAAATCTTTAAAAAAAATAGAGCAGGGGCGCCTGGGTGGCTCAGTTGGTTAAGCGACTGCCTTCGGCTCAGGTCATGATCCCAGAGACCCGGGATGGAGTCCCACATGGGGCTCCCTGCTCGGCGGGAAGCCTGCTTCTCCCTCTCTCACTCCCCCTGCTTGTATTCCCTCTCTGGCTGTGTTTCTCTCTGTCAAATAAATAAAATCTTTAAAAAAAAAAAATAGAGCAACAATGGCTGAAAATTTCTCAAATGTAGGGAGAGAGGTAGACATCTGGATGTAAGAGGCTGAAAGGATCTCAAATAGGTTAGACTCAAATATAGCTAAACCTAGACACATGAATTAAATGGTCAAAAGTCAAAGACAATTTTAAAAGCAGCAGGAGAGGTTACATACATGAAAACCCCCATAAGACTACGAGTGGATTTCTCAACACAAACTTCTCAAGCCAGGAGAGAATGGCATGACAAATTCAAAGTACTGAAGAAAAAAAAAAGAAAAAAAGATTCACGCAAAAACATATTACCCTGCAAAGATATCTTTCTAAAATGAAAGGATAAAGACTTTCCCAAAAAACAAAAGCTTAAGAAATTCATTACTACTACAAGTGCCTTACAAGAAATGTTAAAGGAACTCTTTATTTTTTTTTTTAAAGATTGTATTTATTTGACAGAGACAAACACAGTGAGAGAGGGAACACAAGCAGGGGGAGTGAGAGAGGGAGAAACAGGCTTCCTGTCTAGCAGGGAGCCCGATGTGGGACTCAATCCCAGTCTCCAGGGTCATGACCGGAGCCGAAGGCAGTCGCTTAACCAACTGAGCCACCCAGGCGCCCCTAAAGGAACTCTTTAAATAGAAATTAGAAGATGCTAATCACCATCATAAAAAATGTAAGAAGGCATGATAATACTAAATATACAGTCAAAGTTGGATTCTATAATAGGCTTATGGTGGTACATGATTCACTTAGAACTCTAGTTTAATTTTTTATTTAAAGAGTAAAAATAATAATTAGGATGATCTGTTATCAGCCACACAGTATAAAAAAGTCTGTAAATTACAAAATCAGTAACTTAAAATGTGAGCGGGAGAAGTAAAAGTGTAAAGCTTAAGAATTTTATTGAAATTGAGTTGTTTCTAGTTTAAAATAACAGTGCCAAAATTTTAAGATATTCTAGGTAAGCGTGAAAGTAACCACAAGGGAAAAATCTATAGTAAGTACACAAAAGAACATGATAAATAATTCAGAGCATACTGACACCAAAAAATAATAAACACACAAAAAGACACCATGTTAACAAACAAGGAACAGTGGATCTACAAAACCAGAAAACTATTAACAAATAACAATAAGCCCTTATTTATCAATAATTACTCTTAATGCAAGCAGGTTAATTTTCCAATCAAAAAACAGAGGATGGCTAACAGATAAAAAACAAGATACAATAAAATGTTGCCTTCAAGAGACTCATTTTAGATTTAAAGACACACAGAAACTTAAAGTGAAGGGATGAAAAAAGATACATAAGCAAATGGGGGGGAAGCAGAGTTAGCTACACTTGTATTTGAAAACAAACTTTAAGAGGTATACAATGATAAAGAAGGTCACTATATAATGATGAAGTGTTCAATAAATCAAAAATACACAACACAAACATATGCCCAATATGTCCAATAAGGGAGCACCTAATTAAAGAAAAAACTGACAAAGACAGAACAAAAAATAAACACAAATACAATAATAATTGGGGACTTTAATATCCCAGTCAACAATGGATATGTCACCATTCCAGAGTGTCAGTAAGAAAACAGTAGATTTGGAAAACACTGTAGATCAAATGAAGTTAACAATCATATACAGAACATTCTATCTGACAACAGCAGGCTACTAATTCTTCTCAAGCACACATGGAACATTTACTAGGATACATCATATATTAGGCCATAAGAAAAAAAAAATTCTTAGCAAATTCAAGAAGACTGAATTCATATCAAGTAGCTTCTCTGGCCACGCTGGTATGAAACTGGAAATCAATAACAAGACAAAAACTGAAAAATTCACAATTATATGGAAATTAAACAATATTCTGCTGAACAACCAATGTATGAAAAAAGAAATCAAAGGTAAAATTAAAAAAGTATCTTCAAACAAATGTAAATGAAACACAACCCAGCAAAACCTATGGGATGCAGCAAAAGCAGTTCTAAAAGGGAATTAGTAGCAATAACCACTACATTAATAAGAAAGATACCAAATAAACAAGATAATTCTACATCTTAAAGTACCAGAAAAGGAAGAACAAACAGTGCAAAATTAGCAGAAGGAATGAATAGTAAAGATAAGAGCAAAAATAAATGAAATCAAGAACAGGAAAACAACAGAAAGTACTAACCAAACTAAGAGTTAGTTCTTTGAAAAAGTAAAACTGACAAAACTTTTGGTATAATAACCAATGAAAAAGAGAGAAGACCCTAATCAAGGAAATTATAAATAAAAAAGGAAATAATACAATGTATACCACAGAAATATGAAGAATCATAAGAGGCTATTAAGAACAACTACATGCCAGCAAACTGGATAACCTAGAAGAAATGGAAAACTGCCAAAACTGTCTCAGGAAAAAATAGTCTCAATAAACCAATTACTAGTAAGGAGATTTAATCAAAAAGCTCCAACAGGGGTCCCTGGGTGGCTCAGTCATTAAGGGTCTGCCTTCAGCTCAGGTCATGATCCCAGAGTCCTGGGATCAAGCCCCATATCGGGTTCCCTGCTCTGTGGGAAGCCTGCTTCTGCCTCCCACTCCCCCTGCTAGTGTTCCCTCTCTCACTGTTTCTCTGTCAATTAAATACATAAAATCGTTTTTAAAAAAACAACAACAAAAAAAAAACAAAGAAAAGTCCAGGACCAGATGGCTTCAGTCATGAATTTTACCCAACTTTTAAAGAAAAACCAATGCATGCTTCTCAAAGTCCTCCAAAAAAAAAAAAAAAGTCAAAGAGAGAATGCTCCAAAGTTTGCTTTACAAGCATTATCCTGATACCAAAACCAGAAAAGAACTGTGCCAAAAAAATGACAGACCAACATCCCTGATAACTGCCCATGCAAAAATTCTCAATAAACTACTAGCAAATTGAATTCACCACCACATTCAATGGATCATTCATCACAGTCGAGAGAAATTCATATATTGGATGCAAGTACGGTTTAACATACATAAATAAATCACTGTGATACAACACAATAATAGAATGAAAGAAAAATACCGTAATTATGTCAACAGACATAGAAAAGGCATTTGAAAAAATATAGCATCCATTCATAAAAAAAACTCTTTTAAATTACATATGGAAAAAATACATGTCAACAAAATAAAGGCCTTAGATAATAAACTCAAAGTTACTATCATACTCAGTAATGAAAGGTTAAAAGCTGGAATGCCTGGGTGGCTCAGTCGGTTGAGCATCAGCCTTGGGCTCAGGTCATGATCCCAGGACCCTGGGATCAAGTCCCACATCGGGCTCCTTGGTCAACAGGGAGCCTGCTTCTCCCTCTGCCTGCTGCTTCTCCTACTTGTGAGCTCTCTCGCTCTCGCTCTCTGACAAATAAATAAAATCTTAAAAAAACAAAGAAAAAGAAAAAAGGGTTAAAGGCTTTTCTTCTAAGATGAGGAACAAAACAAAGTGCCCATTCTCATCACTCTTATTCAACATGGTCCTGAAAGTCCGTGTCAAAAAAAATTAGGCAAGAAAAAGAAATAAAAGACATCAAAATTTGAAAGGAAGTAGTAAAATTATCTCCATTTGCAGGTAACATAATTTCATACATAGAAAGTTCTAAAGACCACTAAAAAACTGTTAAATCTAATCAATGAATTCAGTAAAGTTGCAGGATACAAAATTAACACACAAAAATCAGAGCATTTCTATATATTAAGAAGAGATTATCTAAAAAATAAAGAAAATAATCCCACGGTAACTTCAATAAAATACTAGAAATAAACTTAACCAAGGACCTAAAAGATATGTACTCTGAAAACTACAAGACTGATTTTATTTGGGGTACCTGGTAGTTCAGTTGGTTAAGCATCTGCCTTCTGCTCAAATCAAGATCTGGGGGTCCCAGACTGAGCCCCACATTAGGCTCCCTGCTCAGCAGGGAGTCGTCTTCTCTCTCTGTCCCTCCCCCCTCACTTGTGCTCGCTCACTCTCTCACTCACTCTTCTCTCTCAAATAAATAAAATCTTAAAAAAAAAAAAAAAAGACTTTATTTTAAAAGTTTAAGTGCCTTTTTTTAAAGATTTATTTATTTATTTGACAGAGAGACAGATCACAGGTAGTCAAAGAGGCAGGCGGGGGGGGGGGGAAGCAGCCTCCCTCTTGAGCAGAAAACCCGATGTGGGGCTCAATCCCAGGACCCTGAGATCATGACCTGAGCTGAAGGCAGAGGGTTTAACCCACTGAGCCTCCCAGGTGCCCCAGGACTGATTTTATTTAAGTAATCTCTACACCCAACATGGGGCTCAAACTCATGGCCCTTATATCAAGAGTTATGCGCTCTACCTATGGAGCCAGCAAGGTGCCCTGGTGAAAACTACAAGACCGAGAGATTAAAGAAGACACAAATAAATGGAAAGACATTCCATGTTCATGGATTGGAAAAATACCGTTAAATGTTCATACTACCAAAATCTATGTATAAATTCAATGCAATCCTTTTCAAGAGCCCGATGGCATTTTTATAGAAGTAGACATATATCTTAAAATATATGAAACTAAAAAAGACCCCAAATAGCCAAATCAACCCTGAGAAAGAACAAAACAGGAGCAGAACACTGCCTAATTCCCAGCTATACTATAACACTAAATATCAAAACAATATGGTACTGGCATAAAAACAGAAAAATAGATCAATGTAACAGAATCAACAGCTCACAAATAAACCCAAGCACATGCAGTCAACTAATATTTGACAAGAGAGCCAGGAACACTCAGTGTAGAAAACACAATCACTTCAATAAATGGTTCTGGGAAAACTGGATATTCATATATAAAACAATGAAACTACACTCCCATCTTATACCACACAAAGATTAAATTGAAATGGATTAACACTTAAACATAAGACCTGAAACCATGAAATCCCTTGAAGGAAAACAGGAGCAAAAGTCCTTGACATGGGTCTTAGTAATGACTGGCTATGACATCTAAGGTACAAGTAACAAAAAAAAATAAGTGGGCCTACATCAAACTAAAAAGCTTCTATAGCAAAAGAAACTACTAACAAAGTAAAGATATGGCCTATAGAATGAGAAAAAGTATCTGTGCTATGTATCTGAAAAGGGGTTAATCTCCAAATTATATAAAGAACTCATACAACTCAATAGCCAAAACAAAACCAAATTTAAAAAATGGGCAAAAAAACCTGAATAGACATTTATTTCCCCAAGAAGGTATACAAAAGGCCAAGAGCTACATGAAAAGACGGCCAACATCATGAGTCATTAGAGAAATACAAATCAAAACCACAATAAGACATCACCTCACACCTCTTAGAATAGCCATCATCAAAACAACAACAACAAGTAATGCCTGTCAGAAAGTCTATCGTCAAAAAGACGAGACAAAAATGCTAGTAAGTATGTACAGAAAAAGAAACCTGTGTGTATGCTACTGATGGGACTGTAAACTGGCATAGCCACTGTGGAAAACAGAATGGAGGATCCTTAAAAACATAAAAATAGAACTACCATATGACCTAGCAATTCCACTTCTGGGAATGTATCCAGAGAAAACAAAACACTAACTCAAAAATATATCTGCATGCCCATGTTCATAACAGCATTATTTACAATACTAAGACATGGAAACAAGCTAAATGTCTATCAGTAATAACCAGATAAAGAAGTTGTGACATATATCCACAATGGAATATTATTCAGCCATAAAAAATAAGAAACTACTGCCATTTGCAACAACATGGGGGCATTTTGCTAAGTGAAATAAGTCAGAGAAAGAGAAACACTACAGAACTTCACTTATATGTGTAATCTAAAAAAAAATAATAATAGAAAAAGAGATCACACTTGTGACCCATGATTACAAGCAGAGTGGTGGTGGGATAACTGGAAGAATATGGCCAAATTTATAAATTCCCATACAGAAGTATTAGAAATGTAATATACAACATGATGAGTATAGCTAACAGTGCTGTATGATGTATAGGAAAATTGCTAACAGAGTAAATCCTAAGAATTCTCATCAAAAGAGTTTTTTTCTTTCCTTCTTTCTTTTCTTTTGAATGTATCTATATGAGAAGATGGATGTTAGCTAAAACTATTCTGGCAATCACTGCATAATATGTGCAAATCTAATGATAATGGTATACACTTTAAACTTATATAATGATATATGCCAATTATTTCTTCATGAAACTAGAAAAAATAAAAAAGACAAGTGATAACATATGCTGGTGATGATGTGGAGAAAAGGGAACCCTCACACACAAGTGATGGGATTGTAAACTGGTATAGCTACTATGGAAAACAGAATGGGTAGGGGGAAGAAAACAGAATAGAGGATCCTCAAAAAATTAAAAATAGAACTACCATGTTATCCAACAATTCCACTTCTGGAATACATCCAAACCAAATGAAAACACTAACTCAAAAAAAAGATATCTACAGCCCCATGTTCATAACACCATTATTTCCAATAGCCAAGACATGAAAAACTAAGTGTCCACTGACACATGAATGTGAAGCAGCTATAGTGTGTGTTTGTGTGTGTGTGTACACATAATGCATATATATCACATCATAAACACATACACATACATGCAAGGAAAATACTCCATTCAACCATAATAAAACTAGAAATCCTGCCATTTGCAATAATGTGGATGGACACTGAGGGCATTATGGTAGGTGAAGTAAGTCAGACAGAGAAAGACAAATACTGTATTATATTTGGAATCAAAGAAAAAATATACAAACAGAGGGGTGGTCGCAGGAGGTGGTGGTGGGGAAAATGGGAAGATATTGGTCAAAGGGAATAAACTTCCAGTTAAAAGATAAATTCTGGTAATCTAATGCTCAAGTAGTGTGATTATACTTAACAGTAGTGTAGTACTTACTTGAAAGTTGTTATAACAATAAATCTTAAATGTCTCCATATGAAAAGGGAATGGTAACTATGTAATGTAATGGAGATGTTAGCTAAGGCCATGGTGATGATCATTTTCCAAGTGTATCAAGGCAGCATGTTGTTCACCTTAAATAGTCAAAATATTATAGGTCAATTATATGTCAATAAAGCTGGGGATGGGGAGGGTGAGGAAGTAGTAGCCAACAATGTCAAATGCTATATAAAAGTCAAGTAGTAAAAGTACCCATTATGGCTGGCAATGAAGAAAGCAATGACATTCTCCAGAGCCCTAACTTGCCAGACAGGAAAACAAAATACTTATTAAAAAAATTAAGCATATCAAATGGATTAGTTTTTAATTTGTCTCTTGGAATGTCAAATCAATGTGTGCTATTCTCTTAAAAACAACTAAGAATACATATTCATTCACCAATATCAGCACCAAAGCTAACATGAAACATGTACTATGTTCCATGCACTATGCTGCTAAGTCCTTTACAGGATTATCTCATGTAAGGCTCACAGCTCTACAGTAGGAAGTAACATACTATCTTCATTTTATAGATAAGGAAAAGAGGCTTAGAGAGATTAAGTAACTTGACCAAAATAACTTCAGTAAGCATTTACCACCTGCAAAGCACTATACTTGAATGTGTATAGAAATGAAAGGAAAAAAAAAAGAAAAAACGTTCTCTTCAAACGGCTCATAGAACCACAGGAATGACAGATGAGAGACAATAATTCACATAGTGTTATAAAGAAATAAGCACAAAGATCCATTTGCGTGAGCATAGAGAAGTCCCTCATCCAAAATGGGGTGGGGGGGTAACTGACTTAAGTGGCACAGAAGGGAAGCCTGTAAGAGCAGAGAGAGAGCAAAAAGGGAAATCAGACAGGCTCACTCAAGAAAAGCACTAACAGCACACAGAGATCCTTGGATTGTATCCTGTGGCATTTAAGCAGTAAGTAAACTACTCCTCAAAAACAGCATTGGTCAGATAAGTTGCAGAATATCTTTAGCTGGAGTTAAGGAAGGAGTGTCAAAAAAGTCACAAGTAAGTAAAGGTTTGAGACCAAGTGAAATGTGTCCAGACTTCTGGCTTTGGCAAATGGATTTGTGAACATGGTTTACTTAGTATTAGGGATTATAGGAGGCACTGGTTTGGGGTTCTGTGCCCTTTTAGAATTCTGACTCTTGTGACTAAGGTTTTCCATAGCCTAACTTCACTTATTTAAACAGGTTCATAAAGTAGCAGATGGCTTGGGGTGCCTGGGTGCCTCAGTCATTAAGCATCAGCATTCGGCTCAAGTCATGGTCCCAGAGTCCTGGGATCGAGCCCCATACTGGGCTCCCTGCTCAGCACAAGGCCTGCTTCTCTCTTTCTCACTTCCCCTGCTTGTGTTCCCTCTCTAGCTGTGTTTCTCTGTCAAATAAATAAAATCTTTAAAAAAATAAATAAAATTGAAAAAAGAAAAAAAAACACATGGATTAATTTTATAAAGTATGTTCTCCAAGGAATCACGTGTAAGCAATATTAATAGGTTTTACATCTGCCAAACTTCTAATCATTTTAGGTTTTAAAAAACGAATATCCATGAAGAAGTTATAAAGTTAAAACATCAGCTATGAAAAGACAGAGGAAAATAGAGTATAATGAAAGGAGTGAAGGGGCTAGGGGGAGGGAAGAGAACCTGACAGCACACTGAGCATGGAAATATGGAAATATAAAGTCTGGTGTGAGGAAACCTAACTTCTAGTCCCAACTTTGTTATTAAGCCTGAAACCTGACACTCCTGCTCTAACATTTCACAGTGCAGTTATTTTTTTTAAAAAAAAATCTATGGTTATGGGGCGCCTGGGTGGCTCAGTTGGTTGAGCGACTGCCTTCTGCTCAGGTCATGATCCCGGAGACGCAGGATCGAGTCCCACATCGGGGTCTCTGCTCCGCGGGAGACCTGCTTCTCCCTCTCTCACTCCCCCTGCTTGTGTTCCCTCTCTGGCTGTGCTTCTCTCTGTCAAATAAATAAAATCACCTATGGTTACAAATTTGGAATATGCTCCAACATCAAAGCATGTGGCTCATATACCTGTCAATAGGAACCTAAACTTAGAGTATCATTATGATAGCATTACACACTGACCCAGCCACTCTTTCTCCCCATAAAGTCTCTACGAGGAAGTACAGGAAACAATAGCAACACACAGCACACCACTTCACTTTCCTGAGCATGAGAAAAATCCTTTATTCACTTTGAAAACTCCAATGCTAAAAACAAAACAAAACAGAAAACAAAAAAACACACACACACAAAAAAAACATGGAACAATCAGCATTGCACAATACCCTCATTCTTAGAGGGGGGAGGGTCCCAACATTTCTTTTGCTTAATCTTAAACTCAAATGTAAACCAAAAGAACAATATTCAAATATGATCATTTTCAAAATGTCTTCCTCTATTTTATCTGTTAGTCTTTAAAATGAAACTAGGTCTCATCCTATTACACACACAAAAGCAAAAGAAGTATTTTTTTTAACATTTACACAGAAAACAGCATACAGCAAATGTATCTGAGGCATGATTCATTCTTTCTCTCCTTTCTTGGGCTAAGAGCTTTTAAGGCATATAATAAATTTATTTCCAATTTCTTTCCTACAATTTTTTGAACATACAATACTTAGAGAACTTCAATTCATACAATAAATCAAAGTTATATTAATAAAAGGAAAACATGGAAAAATTCACTTTCAAAAACACCAAAACATAGAGAC
>PITA01006307.1:73241-101438 GCA_004023965.1 Spilogale gracilis
TTTTTTTTTTTAAAGATTTTATTTATTTGACAGAGAGAAACACAGCCAGAGAGGGAACACAAGCAGGGGGAGTGAGAGAGGGAGAAGCAGGCTTCCTGCCGAGCAGGGAGCCCGATATGGGACTCGATCCCGGGTCTCCGGGATCATGACCTGAGCCGAAGGCAGTGGCTTAACCAACTGAGCCACCCAGGCGTCCCGAGACTTCTAATGATCATTAATATTCAAAAATAAGGGAGAACTATATATATGTAAATAATCGTTTAATATTTATTATCTAATTCACAAAGGTCATATAACTAGGTAATTGTTAAGCTATTAAAATACAGTATAAAAAGAAAGGAGACTGTAAATTTACAAATGGGGTAAATAACAATCACAGGTAAAACTCTTAATCCCAGATAGCTTTCCTTAGCAGAATGCTTTCACATACAAAATAACTGAAAATTCAATTCAGAATGTCTTAAACAATATGAAGCTTACCAGTACCTAACAAGAAGACCAGAGTTCCAGCAATTACTAGTTAAGTCATGTCAAACACCCATGTTGTTTCCATTTTTCTACTCTGCCATCATGAACTTACTGGATTTGGCCTCAGGCTTGTACTTCAATGTTTACAAGATGGGTTCAGTAACTCAAGCATCACGTTCTCATATTCATACAACAAAGACAAGAACAGAGAATTTCCCTTCCTCGTGTCCTTTATGAAAGAGGAGGAAACTTATCGCAAGTTCCCATATAATTGTATACGTGCTCACTCCTAAACCAGTAATTTCTAAGGTACCGCATAATAATAAACTTTGACTTAAATGTTTTGGTCTTGGGACAGTCCCAATTTCTCTAAATCAAAACAAGATACTGTTGTTAGCTAAATAAAGGTAAGGCAAACAAAGCTGTCTGCCAACCACCAAGCAGATATTGTAAAGACCATTTCTAACCTAAGTGAAATGCCTAGCATTCTATCTCCTATTTGTTCTATTGTTACTTTTTTCATTTCCTAATACAATTGAGACTTATTTCCAACTTCTAAATTTGTTAAATTCAATGAATTATCTATCCTAAGGCATCTCAATTTAATATTTAATACGAACAGTAAACAGATTCCACAATTTATAATGAATTCTGTACCCCAAGTTCTACAAGACTCATATAAACTAATTTACCAGTGATTTTGTTTTCCAAACACAGAATCTATACTCAACCTATACTCAAGTGCTCCTATCCATTAAAAGTAGTTAAGTCCTCATGGTAACATGCAATGGAAAGAAATTTCTTTTTTGCCTTCAAATGTCAAACTAACTAGGTCCCTTTATATGATCAACCACAACTTTAGTAACAATAAACATATTAGTAAAGACTTCCTTTTACTAACATTTTTCAGCTCATAAATGGTTTCAGAGTTCTACTCTTCTATGTTTAGACTTTTATGATAGATTCTGAAGGACTCCATAAGCTCATTGTTGATCATTTTTCTTCTGGCATTAAATAGAAATACAGACAATGAGGTGGGAAGGCAGACTGATACCAATTACTATGAAAAAAATACTACGAAAAAATACATTACCTATTGTTTTGAATAACTTCTTTGAAATTTTAATATTCAAACTAAATATTTGTGGTTTTCATAGCTATTAAGGGAGAAACACCTATTTTGGCAAGATGTTCTCCTTCCATCTGTGAACAACTCCTCAAGAGAGTACATAGAGCCAGCCTTTCTTTATACAGTGTGCAAAATACAAGGTAAGAGGGACAAAGACATATTATACTGGCAAATGATTACTTAAAAAATGAGATTCTGGGACGCCTGGGTGGCTCAGTTGGTTAAGCGACTGCCTTCAGCTCAGGTCATGATCCCGGAGACCCAGGATCGAGTCCCACATCGGGCTCCCTGCTCGGCGGGAAGCCTGCTTCTCCCTCTCTCACTCCCCCTGCTTGTGTTCCCTCTCTGGCTGTGTTTCTCTCTGTCAAATAAATAAAATCTTTAAAAAAAAAAAAAAATGAGATTCTATGATGTTAAAATTTGTTTCCCATAAAACAACACTGTTAACAGAAATGAAAAAAAAACAATATAAAATTAAAAAAAACAATAAAAATTAAAAAAAAAAAACCAACAGCAATGAGAAAACAGGTGGGTAAAAAGAAGGCTTAGGAGTTCCCCTTTCGGGGCGCCTGGGTGGCTCAGATGGTTAAAGGTCTGTGTTGGTCTCAGGTCATGATTCCAGAGTCCTGGGATATTGAGCCCCACATCACATCATAGGCTTCCTGCTCAGTGGGAAGGCTGCTTCTCCCTCTCCCTCTGCCTGAGGCTTCCCCTGCTTGTACTGTTGAATAAATAAATAAAATCTTTATTTTCCCCTTCAGATATGGTCAATTTGAGAAGCTGCAGAAATTTTGCCCAATAGGCAAAATAAAAAGTAGACAGAGACTTACATAGATACTATTTGGTCCCCTCATGGTACACCAAGAGCGTGCGCACGTGCGCACGCTCTCTCTCTCTCTCTCTCTCTCAATGCTTTGTAACATACACATTTGTTCGTGATCTACCTGTTCTCTAGCAGGGGAACAACAGCCATTCCTACACTTAGCCAAAGGTAAATTTTCTATCTTGGTGGAATTGGCGTGATGCTCCAGGAGGGACTCTTATGAAAGAAGCAATAATAAGATAAATCATGGAGACCACCAAAGTAACCAGTGTCAGTCACTGACATACAGATCACACTCAACCAAATTCACTGAATATGGAGAAAATGCAAAATATGGCAAAATACTAACAACTGATAAATCTGTGGTTCGGGTTACACATTTCTACCCTTTCCCCTTCTGTCTTCCACATAGAACAGATCACATATATGGGACTAAATATACTGGTAGTTTATGTATAGGGAGGAAAATATCCCAAAATTCTCTTTTGACAAAGCTACTGCATCTTTATCTCTTAAGAAAACAAGTCTTCATAGATTTTTCTACATAACATGCAAGCAAAGCACTAACTGACTTTGTTCTGAACACCTTTTCAAGGATGTATATAGCACACAAGCCCTGGAAGACAGTGTCCTTTCTAAAACAAACAGCAGGGTTTCTTTTACTTTCCAGTTTAATAAGGATAATGTCACCCTCTGGTCAAGGGTCAAACAAGCTTCCTCCCACTGTAAAAGATTTGAGCTCCTTAAGCTAAAGGTTCTCCTGCCACAAAATTTCCTACACCTGGAGGGGTCATTTAGCCTGCGTCATCAGCACAAATGTGGATACTCAGGCAAATCTGGATAACCCATCCACCTGTAACCCAGGAATTCCTTCTGCCATCACCTGTGAAACTGCAGCAGGCTAAGCCTTCGCAGTACTGGACAAGCCGTTTTGGTCATTCTGAGGAAGACATGTCACTTCCAATTACTCAGCAAGAAGTTAATATACACAAAATCTAGTCTAGATGAAACAATCTTCATCGGCACGATCTGTGGTCTACGTGTATATATATCCATGCATAATCACTATGCATTTTTAAAGTTATGCTCTTACTGTCACAAACCCACTTTGTTTCAATTTAAGTTCTTCACTTAAAGCTAAAATCCATTATTCACTGCCATCCTCTCCCTTTCTTCGTTTGCTAAGACAGTGAAGTCTATTTAATGGCTATGCCAACTAAAAAAATAACTGGATATATTCTTCTCAGTGTAAAGTGTGCTTAAAAACATTAATGACATACAGAAGTTGTCAGAAGCAACTGAGATATTTCATTTAGGCAATCATATTATTTTGCAAAAATATTTATGAGGTGCTCAATTTCTCATAATGTATATTGTTACTTATATGTCATGGCCAATTAGCTAACATAAAGGATAAATTATTTTAATAGCTTCTTTTGACAATGTCAAAGTCAATAAATCCACTGAAAATAATCACAGAGTTTGAGCTCCTTTCATATTATCAGGTGTTATTATAGATTAAAACAATTCTAGGGGCGCCTGGGTGGCTCAGTTGGTTAAGCGACTGCCTTCGGCTCAGGGCATGATCCCGGAGAACCGGGATCGAGCCCCACATCGGGCTCCCTGCTCGGCGGGAAGCCTGCTTCTCCCTTTCTCACTCCCGCTGCTTGTGTTCCCTCTCTGGCTGTGTTTCTCGCTGTCAAATAAATAAAATCTTTAAAATAAAAAAACAAAAAACAATTCTAAATGGGGCGCCTGGGTAGCTCAGTTGGTTAAGCAACTGCCTTCGGCTCAGGTCACAATCCTGGAGTCCCAGAATCAAGCCCTGCATCGGGCTCCCTGCTCAGTGGGAAGCCTGCTGCTCCCTCTCTCACTCCCTCTGCTTGTGTTCCCTCTCTAGCTGTGTTTCCCTGTCAAATGAATAAATAAAATGTTTAAAAAAAAATTCTAAATGAAGCTGATTAACTGGTTAAGAGTTAACAATGTAAAAAAATAGAAAAGCCATTAAAATAAAAAGAAAATGATGCACTACGTATGCAAATGATATACCACCAAGAAACTACAGTCTCCAACAAATTCAAATTCATATCACTTTACATGAGGATTCAAAAATTAGTTTAATGACTAGATTCAATGTAATCAAGGAAAGGGCCTATAAAAATCTCCAATCTTCTTTGCCTAGTCACTCATCTATTGCTCTTCACTATACTCTTAGAGAATATGACAAATTTTTTAAATGAATTAAGTGTCCTCATGAAGAAACAGATACAAAAACATATATGTGGACACACACACACACACACACACACACACACACACACTTACGAATACCACCAATTCTTCCATGCTGCAAAACCTCCTGGGAAGTTCTCAAATAATGTAAGTTTGGAACTCTCTGTGTTTCATAATAAAACAGACAATTTATTCTAGTAACTATATATGTCATAATAATGATAAAATCAGTTTCTTTAGTAAAAAAAATTTGAAAAATATTTTATCACATTTTAGGATCTCATCGTCATGTGTAACTCTCTCATTTAAATAAGAACATGTAACAACTACCAGTATTGATCATCTACTATGTTCAAGGCATTGCATTAAGTAGTTTATATACAATCGTATTCAATCCCAGTGACAACCCTGAAAGATAGGTATTATATCTGTTTTAAAATAAAGAAGTTAAAATTCTGAGAAGTTAAGTGGTTTGCCTGATGTCATACAATTAAACAGTTGACTGAGCTCTAACTAGACCATCTGCTTGACTCAAAAACCTATAGTGGTAGGTATTACTCGTAACTAGCACTTTATGTCCATTTTTGGTTCCAGGTTCAACTTTAAATGTCAATTTGGCCTCCCCAGTATGAAGGGATACACAGCTCATGCCAAGTCAACTCTTCTAGCACTTATGTCTGTAGTATATTGTAATAAGCTAAGTTCCAACTGCTATACTTGGTGATTCAATGTTGTCAAATTTTGTACTGGGCATCAGGTTCCTAATTCAACAGAGTATGAAATTACATGTTCCAAACAACCCTAGAATACCCCTAGAAAAGTACCACAATGATGACCAGCCATTTTCCAATATTTCTAATAAAGAATGTGTTTCTTCTAGCATTGAAAGACACCACAGCCCAAGTCATTAAGGACTAAGATTGAAATCAGGTGCTCTGAACCTCACAAATAATGTGAGTTTTTTCTCATACACTACATTCCAGATATGTGTACTCATTGAGTGAAGTATTCAAACTTCATTTGTTATTTTGTTCTTTTCCCTAAATATATGTATTCTGCAATATCACACACAGTACCTTAGACTCTCCTGTTTAAGAGAAATAAAAGCAGCTCTGAAAGGCATCCTTTTCTAATCTTTAACAATTTTCTAACTTTTCATTTAAAACCTATTTTATAAAAATATGTTAATGGGACAGATGTTAATTTATTGTAATTATACTAAATTAACAAGCATTTTTACCTGTTAAAGTAGCGTACAATTGGATACCAAGGTCCTTTGAAGAGGATTTTTCACACTTTTCTTCCAATTCAAAGTTACTGTGATCAGAGTGGTTTTTTTTTTAAGATTTTATTTATTTATTTGACAGATCACAAGTAGGCAGAGAGGCAGGCAGAGAGGAGGAAGCAGGCTCCCTGCTGAGCAGAGAGCCAGATGCAGGCCTCGATCCCAGGACCATGGGACCATGACCTGAGCCGAAAGCAGAGGCTTTAACCCACTGAGCCACCCAGGCGCCCCAGAGTGATCTTTTTCTCCCCACCCCACCCCTTTTTTTAAAAGGTTTATTTTGAGAGACTGCAAAAGCAAGATGGAAGGTGGGGGAAGCGACAGAGGGAGAGGGTGAGAGAGAATCTCAAGCAGTCTCCCTGGTGAATACTGTGCAGGCAGCCATCATCTCAAGACCCTGAGATCATGCCCTAAACTTAAATCAAAAGGAGGATGCTCAAAGGACTGAACCACCAAAGTGCCCCCACCGTGATCTAAGAAGTAAAACATCAAAATTCCCATGGAATTCCTCCTCGTTTTCTACTGCCCTCTGTTGTGGTAATCGTGGGGGGGGGGGGAGACTTTTTAATCTCCCTTCCTTGCGAAAAACTAGGACACCTAAAACTCTTGGAAAGTGCTTTGAAAACACCAAATGCTAAAAAAAAATCTTTAAATTAATTTGTAAGTATAGTTTTAATTTTAACAATTCTTCTCTGAACCTCTTACCAGAACTCCATGAATTTTGTATGGCCTATTTTCATGTTAAAATTAAAAAGGTAAAGGGAAGAAGTTACTAATTTGAGTTCAGAGTTGTTTCAGGCCAAGAGTAAAGAGAAACAATTATTTTACACACGAAGCTGTTTTTTCACTCTCTACCCAGCTATCAAGAAACTTGTGGAGGAATTTCAAGTCTAATTATATTGAGTTATGTGTGCAATACTTCCGGAAAAACTATCTTAAATAAGCGAATACTCTTACTAAAATAATATACTTTTAGAAACACTACTCGCATTTCCAAATAAGTTTTCTGATCCTGCTAGATTGAGTACCCAAGGCAAAGATGGATACTTGAAATTCACAAATTACTATTTTAAATATAGTGACTTCAACCCTCTTACCAAAGTGATTAGAAGGCTGAGATTTAAATCAGGTGATCGTCATTTCACAAATTTACCTACCTTGAAATTACGTGAGTTCATTCTCACCATTATAGAAGTTCAACATAAAGAAAAATAAACCTACAGCCTTAAAAATATGTAATTAGGTATACAAACTTAAAACACATTTCCAATATGCTCCGCTACCTCTTGCAACGAATAACGAACGGAGCTGGGTACTGAACATAAAAAACCAAACGGTTCTCTCTCGTAGGTTTACAAATACTCATAAAAGGTATTTTCACATCCAACACAACCGCTTTAGTGTCTCAAGGGCCTGAGGGTCAAAAGTGTGCTGAGTCTGAAAGGTGTGGGGTGCTCAGGCGCAGAGTGAAGTGGGATCCTTTACTATTTTTGAGAAAACACCAGCCAAATCCCACTGCCGGCAACTGCGTGGCCCGCAGGCCTCCCAGCCTCCCGGCTCCCGCCCGCAGGCCGCCCACGCCCACGCCCAGCCGCTTGGCTGCCTAGCAACGCGGCGAGGCTGCCAAGCAACGCCGCCGCCCAGGCCCGCTCGGTCCCGCCCCAATCAGCCCCGGTCCACCCGGAAGACCCAAGGATTCATTTTACCTCTTTTTTCTTCTGTCCTCCCCCGAGCTGGATGCAGAGGAGTAGCAGGAGGAGGAGAAAGGGAAAGCTCCCCGTGGGCAGGTATCGCAGCCGCCGCCCCGTCTGCCTCCGGCGTGAAGGAGCGCCCTTGGCACCCATCGCCGCAGGGCAGTGTCTCCTCCACGCTCGGTAACCGTGCGCGCCCAGCTCCTACCGGCGTCCTACTCCTGCCAGGCTAACCGCCGGGAGCCCCTGCCTGTGTCCTCGTGGGTGCGTGCGGTTTGGCCCGGGAAGCGGACGCCGCGGAGGACGCGGAGGAGGAAACTGACAGAGCATCCGGTTCACCGGGAGAGGGGACCTGGAAAAGACCGGGATGGGGCAGGAAGTGGGCGTGGCGAGGGAACAGGAGCCTCGTGCACGCCGCGCTGCGCCTCCAGCCGGAGTTCTCCTTGGGACCCCCGCCGCGCAGCGCTGTTTCTTTAGCAAGCCGGCTGAACGCTGTTCTGTTACAGAATCCAGTGCGAGGTTCCAGGAATATGCGAGGGGCCTCCTCAGTCCAGCAGAAGTAAACTCCTGTTTACCTGGAGCCACAGACAGACCTAATTGCCTTCTAGGATGATGGAGGAGCGATTTAAGGAATTAATAAGCACCTGGCTCTTGTGGCCAGGGGGCAATCTCCGTTTCCATTGGGACGTTTTTAGAGAAACATCTGCGGCTCACATACTGAGCTTCTCAAGCCTCTAACATAATCCACATAATATAATCCCGTTGATGCGCACTAGCCAGCTGCAATTTCTCTGCTGTTCTTTGCAGTCTCAATTGAGGGGACTGCGGAGCCAAACTTTACACTTTCCATTCATTCGGTATGCATGGAGTGCCAAAGTGCAGAGCACTGTACTAGACACTTGGGAATGCAAAAATGAAAAAGACTTAATTCAATTCCTGCCCTCTAAACATTTTAAGAACAATAGCAGCAGACTGTTTACCGAATTTCTGATATGGGTCAAGTACTGTCATTACAAGATTTCCTTCTGTGCTGGGTTTTTGGTCAGGCTGCTTGGAAGAATGAAGAGGTAGACCAGAGAAAGTGGAAGGCAGCAAAGTGAAGTTTATTGAGTGACAGTACAAAGCTCCCCAAAAGGGAAGGGGATCCAAGAGGGTTGCCAGTTTCGCATTTAGTTCTAAGGGTATTTATGGGTTTGCTGGAGGGCTGTTTTAACCAATTAACCCTCCATCATCCAATCAGGTTTTTGCCAATTACCTGTCACGTGGAAAAGGGTGCAGGGCTCCTTCCAAGTGGTTTCTTCTTTTAAGGGTGGTTTCTTCTTGGGAGGGAGGGGAGATGAAGGATTGTCCCTGCCTGGCTCTCTTCCTACTATCCTCCATTACTGTTCCAGTGTAGCTTTCATTCACGATTTCCTCTCTTACTTGTATCATGAACATTTCTGATAGTCTAATGAAATCTATTGGCTCAGTCTTAAAACAGTATTTCTAACTACAAAAATTAAATTCATAAGATTACAAAGGAATCAGATATAATTAAATACCATTTTCCAAATTAAAACGGTTCACCTCCCTTCACCTGGTGGTCAACAAACATTTGTATTTGGGGAAAGCTGGAAAGCAAGGGTAGGTGTTAGAACCAGCGTGTAAACATTCAGACTTCACAGTGTGATTATGATTGACCAAGAGGCACAGAATTGTAGGACACTTGGCCAACTAAGGAGCACGAGGTCTGTAAATAAATTCTGCAATCATATGAAATCTAACATACCTAGCAGCAATTCTAATAAATATGGTAATATGGTGATAAACAGTATTTCAAAATATCTACTACTGTACAGTGATACGAAATTATTTTTAGTTTCTACTGAAAAAAAACCGTATGTACTGCTAATAGTACCATGCTTTGCCTTCCACTTTATAATTGAAGAAAACATTTCTTTTTTTTTTTTTTTTTTTTTAAGATTTTATTTATTTATTTGACAGAGAGAAACACAGCCAGAGAGGGAACACAAGCAGGGGGAGTGAGAGAGGGAGAAGCAGGCTTCCTGCCGAGCAGGGAGCGCGATGTGGGGCTTGATCCCGGGTCTCTAGGATCATGACCTGAGCCGAAGGCAGTTGCTTAACCAACTGAGCCACCCAGGCGCCCCGAAAATATTTCTATTAGAGGTTAAATACTGTTAAATTGTTTTCAATTCAAGTTTCACAGATACCCCCAAATTTCATAGACTCCAGATTAAGAACTCCTGCTCCCCAACAACCTTATTAGGTAAATCCTATTGTAACAATTTTCACATAAAGAAACTAAGGCCAAGAGAACTGACTCAAAGTCTTAACAACTACAAAAAGGTGTACCAGGAATTTGAACTTTGGCAGTCAAGCTGGATAGCCACTATCAGATACTATGCTATACCGGACAAGGAGTGGTGTTCAAACTGGTCTGAGTGGTCTGGGCGGGCTGGCGGTCCTGAGTTAAGAGATAAGGCAGAAGAAGAGCTTAAGGAAAAATGTAGAATAGAGGAAGGTGAGTGTAAGCAGTAAAGGTAGGTCCTAGGATCTGGTTGGTGACATTACTATCCTCCTAATCATCAATTTTCAGAGTCTCCAAGCTGCCCATTCTCCAACCATACTGCCATTGTATTTGGTTTCCAACTTACTCTGCCTCCACAGTGTCTTAAGAATTTCTTTTCTTGGGTGCCTGGGTGGCTCAGTGTCTTAAAGTCTCTGCCTTCAGCTCAGGTCATGATCTCAGGGTCCTGAGATTGAGGCCTACATAGGCTCTCTGCTCAGCAGGGAGCCTGCTTCCTCCTCTCTCTCTGCCTGCCTCTCTGCCTACTTGTGATCTCTCTCTCTCTCTCTCTCTCTCTCTCTCTCTAATGAATAAATAAAATCTGTAAATAAAAACAAAAAAAGAATTTGTCTTCTGCTTTTCATTTTGTAACTCTATAGCATTCATTAGAAATAATTAGAAACATACAGACATCATTATCAGTCCAACTCCCTTTGCTTCAAATCTTACCATCCTCCTCTACCAGCCTAATCCAAGACTTTTTAATCCTGCCTTTTTGCATTCTATTCTTGGTAAACTATCCAGAGTGATTCTTTAACACATAAGCCAGCACAAAATGGTTTATGCTCAGCATAAAAAGCAGTCTTTTCCATGCCCTCGGGACCCTGTTACTTGGTGCCAGGTTACCCTTTTCTTCTTTTCTTCCCTCCTTTTGCTTTCTCATTCTGCTCCAGCCAGGCTGTTTACTTTTCCTTAAGTATGTCAAACATACTCTATCTCTGTCCTTCACACTGTTGTTCCTTCACCCTTCTCACAGAGATAGATGTTCACATGGCAAGCTTTATCACTTTATTCATGTCAACCTCCTAAAATGTCATCTTAAGATAGGGAAACTGAAGGGATCCCATTAAAACAAACAAAAATGGCTTTTTAGCTCCTTTTCCTCCTTCTGTTCTTTGCTGGAATCTGCACACACACACACACACACACACACACACACACCCCACACACACTTGCCTTAATGTATGTCCTCCTGGTAAAGGGCAAGGAGTTCATGATTTCTTTGGAGCCTTCCAGCACAATAGATAGCATCTAAGGAATGACTGGGTAGGAATGACCAGGCAAGGCCATCGTGTATGTATTCTAGACCACTGGCACTAGATGTCTCAATACGAAGACCTCCTGGTTCCATAGAATCAGTGACTTATGATGGACATTTGGACCCTGTCCTTGTTCAGACCACTTCTAGATGCCTGAGAGGACACAGGCACCAGACCACAATCATCAATAAAAACCCTAGATCTCAAACAAAGGTGAGACTCTCTCTCCTTTGCTTTCCACATCTCCTGAACACTGTCTGTACTTGCACTCTCTTCAAGTTTTCAATAAACTGCTGTACTTCCTACTAGCTCACATTTGATTTCTATCCTGCTGTGCTTAGCAAGGACCCTCTTGGCTGGTCCTGCTGGACTCCCTCTTGGTCCTGGAGATCCAGCGTGCCTGCATCGATCTCATCTCTCGGACAACCCTTTCTACAAACCGAAATCCTTACCCTTCACACACACACGCACACACACATACACACACAACCTTAACTTTTTTATAGCACTCATCATTACCTGAAATTATGCTTTCAATTCATTTATTTAGGATTAGGATGTAGGCTCTGTACGACAGGGCTTTCTTTCATCTGTGTTGTCTAGAATAATTCCTGTGTTACAGTTTTTATAGTATCTATCACTAACTGATATTATGCATTTGTATTCATTTATCTGTATTCCCCCAAGTGAATGTAAACTCCATGAAGGCAGACACTTTGTTTTCCTTGAGTCTACACTACACAGAATAGTGCATTTGTTGAATGAATGAATGAATCCAGCCATTCTCTGTTTATTCCCTAAAGTACAACCCTAAACATGTCACTGTCTTTCGTCCACAGACTTTCAGTTGCTCATCCCTATGTTCCAAAGGTGGTCCAAACTCTGGATAGTGGGTTGGAGCCAAGTTAAAGTCTTTACACTTGATTTAACATAGCAGCCTTCAAATGAGTTTACACTAAGGCCTATACAGACAAATTGTTTTAAAAGAATTCATTTCCCAAATCTCAACAATCCTGTGTTCTTTCCTAAAATTGGTGGACTTGGAAAAGGTGCCTGAGGTGCAGGCTAACTCCTACTGGTTCTTCTTGCCCAGCTTTGTTAGGGCAATTGCCTTTTATATTAGCTAAAAATGAAGATTTCTCCCTCCATCCCCATTTTTTGCTTTCAACAGTATTGAAAGAAGACATGTTCCAGTTGTCAGCTACAGATTATTTAAAGATTGTTTTGGGAAATGAATACTATGTAATTTTTGAACCAATACTCAAAAAGAGTTCAAACAATTGACTGATACGGTGATAAAAGACCCCTATTCCTATATTATTGTGATCATAGTTCTTTAATACTTACCATAAACAAAAATTAATAAGATTAAAATGGGGTGCCTGGGTGGCTCAGCAGATGGGCGGCTGCATTAGGCTCGGGGCATGATCCCAGGGTCCTGGACTCGAGCCCCTCATGAGGCTCCCTGCTCATTGGGAAGCCTGTTTCTCTCTCCCACTCCCCCTGCTTGTGTTCCCTCTCTCACTGTGTCTCTCTCTGTCAAATAAATAATAAATAAAATCTTTAAAAAAATAAGAATAAAATGATGCTGAATATTATTTAATTCTAACAGTCATTAAGATTTATCCACAAATATGTAAATAAAATTGTAAAACCTCAATTATTTCTATAAGTACAAATTCATTATATATGTTCTTATTTTGATCAATTGGCTACACCTAATAATTAATAGTAACTCAGTGCAAAATATAAATTGTAATATAGCCTCATGGTCAGAAGTTTGTTGAAATCAAATTTCAATTTATACAATTCTTTTTTGCAGAGAAGGTTCTCAAGCATAAAAATAGATATATTAGGATAAAACTCTATCTGCTTACACTTCCAGTGGGAGGTTTAAATTTGTTCAACTACTGTGTAAAAATGGCAATATCTACTGAAGTTAAATACATCTTCCTATGACCCAGCAGTTCCAAAGGGACATATATTCACCAAATGACATACACAAATGTATATAACAGCTTTATTCATAAAAGCCCAAAGTTTGAAAGAGATCAAACATCTATCAACAGTTAAACAGATAATTAACTTGTGATGTAGGCATACTATGTATCAATAAAAATGAACTAATGACATCTGTATATAATGTGAATGATTTTAGCATATATAAGGATCCAGACTCAAAACTAATGTATTTGGGTTTGTACAAATAAACAAAGACCAGGCAGATGAGAACAGGCAGAAGCTGTATTTTCAGAGTTTGCTGTGGCAAGGGACTAAGCCATTCCCACTTTAGTTTTGACAGACTTAAAGGCAGGCAGTAGGAAAGTTTAATAGAAAAAAGGGAAAACCCCAGGTAATCCCCCACTTGCTTGCAGGTTATTGGCTTGAAGGAAGCTGTGGGGGCTCAATAGAAGAAAGGCATCTCTGTGATTGGTTAGGGCTGCATATTTGGCTTTCTATACTTGGTCCTAATTTGGAAACCGACAGAAAGTAGGTAGATGTCAGTTTTTAATCAAGTGCCGGCCATTTGGGGCCAACTGTTAAAAACATTATTGTTTGGACTCCTAGATGGACTAGAGATAGCAGTCTGATCTCCTACAAGTCCAGGCTGGCTTCCTGTGGGGTTTACTATAGATAAAGGTTTGGTTTTCTGCACATGCTGCAGGTTATAGGTCAGAGTTCTATTTCTGTTCTATGATCTGAACCAGTAAGCTGGTTAGTGTATTAAATATCGCAGGTGGGAAGTCAGGATAGTGGAAAAGGGCCCAAGAGGGCTCTGGACTACTAGAAAAAGTCTATGATCTGGGGCGCCTGGGTGGCTCAGTTGGTTAAGTGACTGCCTTCGGCTCAGGTCATGATACCGGAGACCTGGGATTGAGTCCCACATCAGGCTCCCTGCTCGGCGGGAAGCCTGCTTCTCCCTCTTTCACTCTCCCTGCTTGTGTTCCACTCTCTAGCTGTGTTTCTCTCTGTCAAATAAATAAATAAAATCTTTAAAAATTTTTTAAAAAATTAAAAAAAATAGAAAAAGTCTATGATCTATTTCTTGTTCTGATCGGTGGTTATTAGGTAAGTGTATATTCTTTCCACAAATTTATTGACCCATAATTTTGTGATTTATGTATATATGCTATATTTTAATACAAAATTTCCTTTTTAAATAAAAAGTTCCATTAAGAAAGTATAATTTTGAGGGCACCTGATGGCTGAGTCAGAACACTGTGTGACTCTTGATCTTGGAGAGGTGAGTTCAAGCTCCATGTTAGGTATAGAGATCACTTTAAAATCTTAATAAGTAAGAATAATTTTTAAAAAGTAAAATTTTCAAATCCCTTGGAGGCAGCATAATGGAAGTACAAGTTCAGGAGGATAAAGAGATAATATAAAATATCCAATTATTAAAAAGAAGAGTTCCTTCTTGTTTGTGAGTTTGCTTTTTAATGGATAATGATTGCTATAATTTCCATTCCTTTGGAAATATTTATAAGAATGTGGTGGCAGTTTTATTTTATTAATGTCAATATTTATAACTTGATGGAAATTGTAATTTTCGCAATTATTTAATCTTATAATGAAAACTTTTAGATGTTTATTTTTAAGTGCAGAAAAGGATACCTAGTTTTCTAAATTATTTTAGAGGGATGTTATCAAAGCATTTAGAAGGCCACATTCTGCACATTCTTACCCCTATCACTGTTGCATCTTCCTGGAATGACCTTGTTTATACTCCTTGTACTTCAAAATCTTGCTCATTCTTCAGTGCACAACTTAAATATCAACTCTTGTGATTTCCAGTTCCTATCCTGCATAACCAATATTTTCTCTTTGCTTGCATATATATTTGTTTGCAAGTTGCTTATTGAATGTCATGTAAGTCATCAGTACCTAAAGACAAAAAACATTAATTAATTAATTAACTGTGTCAAAACACTGCAATAAATATTAATGGTTACTAAGAACTTTTCTCTCAAATATAAGTAATCTTTTCAAAAATTATTTGAGAATATTATATCCTCTTATCTTTTTGTGACAAAAATGAAATGCTTAGTCATAAAATAACATGGCAGTTTTATAGAAAAGGATTAAAATTATAATTTTAGGTCATCTGTACATTATTCTTGAAACAATACTGTAGTAAAGGATTTATTAACACACCTTACCATACATGTTTTTAGGCATTAACAGATAAAAAGTGAATAAATCTGTAAATTACAGCTTTTTGTTTTGTTTTGTTTTTTTAAAGATTTTCTTTATTTATTTGACAGAGAGAGAGAGAGAGATCACAAGTAGGCAGAGAGGCAGGCAGAGAGAGAGGAGGAAGCAGGCTCCCCGCTGAGCAGAAAGCCCGAGATGAGAAAGGCCTCAATCCCAGGACCCGGAGATCAGGACCTGAGCCTAAGGCAGAGGCTTTAATCCACTGAGCCACCCAGGCGCCCAAATTAAAGCTTTTGACTGTACATTTAAACTATAACCTATTAGTATATTACATAAACAATTTAAAATTATGTTTAGTGATTGTGATATTGTGATTTACAAGAAGAAAGGGGTCTTCATCCCCATTTCTGGCACAGCGCTCCTTTTTTGTTTTTTGTTTTTTGTTTTTTGTTTTAGCAGCAAGAGAGGGATTATTCAGAGTGGTTAAGACAATGAACTTTTTTGTCTTTTGAAGAGATAATGCTGTTGCATAATTTTACATTGTGTTTGAAAAAAATAGTTAAGGATACATATTACATATTTAAAGCCAACTGTTGTAAAAAGTTATATACTCTCTTACTTCTCAAAAACAGAAGCATGAGGAATAGCTAGAGAGTACATTATCTGCCCACCCAGGTGCATAAAACAAAAGGGAGTAAGGAATTAAAAACAAAACATGAAAAATAAAACCGGTAAATAGAAAACACAAATAAATCCCACAGTATATATAATTATGATAAATATAAACTACTTCTACCCATCTATTTTTCATGCTTCATATTTTAGATATTTTGTACAGTTTTTTTTTAATATATTCAATTAACATATAGTTCATTATTACTTTTGGAGGTAGAGCAGAGATTTGTCAGTCTCATATAATACCCAGTGCCCATTACATCACATGCCCACTTCAGTGTCTATCACACAGTTACCCCATGTGCCATCCCCCTCCCTCCAGCAACCCCCAGTTTGTTTCCTATGACTAAGAGTTCCTTCTGGTTTGTCTCCCTCTCTGATTTTATCTTGTTTTATTTTTCCCTCCTTTCTCTAAGATCCCAGATGTCCATTGACAAATGAGTGGATAAAGACATGATATATATATACAATGGAATATTACTCAGCCATGAAAAATGAAATCTTGGCAATGATGTGGATGGAACTAGAGGGTATTATGCTAAGTGAAATAACTCAATCAGAGAAATCATGTTCTCACTCATATGTGGAATTTAAGAAACATAACAGAGGATCATAGTGGATGGCACAGAGCTCCTTAAAACCCTTGAAAATGATGTGAGTGATAAAGATGTCTTTTATTATGCCAATAAGGTGACTTTTGGACTCGACCTAAGGGTAGGGGCTGGTTGCCAAGGAACTAACCAAGTGACTAGAGGGTTGGACCTCTCAGTCCAACCCCTCCTCTCCAGAGAAAGGAGAGGGGCTAGAGGCTGAATCTTTCATGCCTATATTATGAAGCCTCCTTAAAAACCAAAAAGGTCTGGGTTCAGAGAGCTTCTTGGTTGGTGAACACATGGAGAGTCTGGGAAAATGGTATGATTGGAAAGGGCATGGAAGCTCCATGTTCCTTTTCTTATACAATTCCTTATGCATCTTTTCCTTCCAGCTGTTCTTGAGTTATACCTTTTTTTTTTTTTTTTTTTAAGAAACTGGTAATCTAGGGGCGCCTAGGTGGCTCAGTTGGTTAGTTGACTGCCTTCAGCTCAGGTCATGATCCGTGAGTCCCAGGATCGAGCCTGGCATTGGGCTCCCTGTTTGATGGGGGGCCTCCTTCTCCCTCTCCCACTTGTGTTACATCTCTGGCTGTGTTTCTCTCTGTCAAATGGATAAATAGAATCCTTAAGGAAGAAAGAAAGAAAGAAAGAAAGAAAGAAAGAAAGAAAGAAAGAAAGAAAGAAAGAAGAAAGAGAGAGAGAGAGAGAGAGAGAGGGAGGAAGGAAGGAAGGAGAAAAAGAAAGAAAGAAAGAAAGAAAGAAAGAAAGAAAGAAAGAAAGAAAAGAAAGAAACTGGTAATCTAGTAAGTAAAATGCCTCTCTAACTTTTGTTAGCCACTCTAACAAATTAAGCAAACTTAAGGAGGGTGATCTCTGAAACCTCCAATCTAGAGCCAGCTGGTCAGAAATACGGGTTATGTTGGGGCACCTGGGTGGCTCAGTTGGTTAAGCAACTGCCTTCAGCTCAGGTCATGATCCTGGAGACCCGGGATCGAGCCCCACATCAGGCTCCCTGCTTGGCGGGAAGCCTGCTTCTCCCTCTCTCACTCCCTCTGCTGTGTTCCCTTGCCAGCTGTGTTTCTCTCTGTCAAATAAATAAATAAATAAATAAATAAATAAATAAATAAATAAATAAATAAGAAATACAGGTTATGTTAACCTGCCATGTGACTGAGTTGGTGGGGTTGTGGGGGAACAGAAGCACTCTTGTAGGATTGAGCCATTAATCCATGGGATCTGATTATCTCCTGATAGATTATAATATCCTAAATTATAGGACATCTACCTAGTGTCTGAAAATTGTTTGGAGCTTGGAAAAATCCCTGCCACACACTGGGATGTGGTGCAGAATCCTTTTAGTGATCGGTGTTTTTTTGTTTTGTTTGTTTCTTACTTAAAGATTATCCAGGCACACCCCAAGATTATTTATTAGTTAGCTTAATCATATGTCAAAAGCAGTGAAATCAATAGAACTCTGTGATTATGGAAATTTTCTATATCTGTGCTGTCCAATACTGGCCATATGTGACTACTGGACACTTGAACAATTGCTAAGGGAACTGAGGAACTGAATATTTAATTTGTATGACTTTAATTAATTTAAGTTTAAATAGCTAGAGTGGCTATTATAGTAGTTGCTACTGTCCTGAATAGTCAAAGTTTTTAAAATTAGTTAACTTGGAATATAATCGTCGTTAATATGTTAAGTGTTCATGATGGGAAGCACTATAAGAATTTTATAAAGTTGAACTTGTATTACTTTTTTAGAGATTTATTATTTATTTTAGAGAAAGAGAGAGCATGTGTGAGTGCGAGCAGGGAGAGGGGCAGAGGGAGAAGGAAAGGGAGAGAGAGAATCTCAAGCAGGTTTCCTGCTTGGCCCAGAGCCCCGCTGCTGAGCTCCACTTCACGACCCTGAGATCATGACCTGAGCTGAAACCAGGAGCCAGACCCTTAGCCAACTGAGGCATCCAGTTGTCCTTCTAAAATCGAATTTTTTAAAAATAATTTTTAAAAAATATTTTATTTATTTATTTGACAGAGAGAGAGCAATCACAAGTAGGCAGAGAGAGCGAAGGAAACAGGCTCCCTGCTGAGCAGAGAGCCCTATGTGGGCCTCTATCCCAGGACCCTGAGATCATGACCTGAGCCGAAGGCAGAGGCTTTAACCCACTGAGCCACCCACGAGCCCATAAATAAAATTTTTAAAAAGACATCCATTATTATCATTTTGTTATTTAAATATACATGTGTTTTTATGTTTCTCAATTTTTTAAAAGATCTTATTTATTTATTTGACAGAGAGAGAAATCACAAATAGGCAGAGAGGCAGGCAGAGAGAAGGTGAAGCAGGCTCCCCACTGAGCAGAGAGCCCGATGTGGGCCTGGATCCCAGGACCCTGAGATCATGACCTGAGCCGAAGGCAGAGGCTTTAACCCACTGACCCACCCAGGCGCCCTGTTTCTCAATTTTTATGTATTTTTATATTTATCAATTTTTTGAAAAGTCATGAAAACAGTAATAATTTACTTAACTCATGAAATCAGTTTAGTGAATTTAAATCATGTGACATTTAACTCTGGTCTCGGATAAATCTAAATATTGTGCTAATTTGCGGTGCATGAGGGGCAAACTGGAGGACAGTGGCAGAAGGAAAGCAAATGGGAACTAGGGTAATCTAGGGAGGGAAACGAAACAACAGAGACTTTGAACACAGAAACAAACTGAGGGACTTGGAGGGGGGGGTGGAGGGATGGGAGAGCCTGGTGGTGGGTACTGGGGACACCTAAAGCGGGGAGCACTGGGTGTGGGGAATGGGGAATGAATCTTGAAACACTGGAAAAAAAAATTTAGTAACAATAAAAAAAATAAATAAATAAATAAATAAATAAATAAATATTGTGCTAATGGTCTTTTTTTGGAAAACTAAATTTTACACTCCTTAAATAATGCCAAAAATTCTCGCATATGGGAACTAAGGTCTTTTTTAAAAGCTCATAATTATGTTAATGAAGGCTATTAAGTTAGTGCAGTCTTCAGCCACCACAATTTTTTAAATAAATGTAACAATAATGTCTTTCTTTCTTTTTTATTTTTAATATTTTATTTATTTATTTGACAGAGAGAAAACAGCTAGAGAGGGAACACAAGCAAGGGGAGTAAGAGAGGAAGAAGCAGGCTCTCCGCCAGGCAGGGAGCCCCATGCAGGGTTCGATCCTGGGACTCCAGGATCATGTCCTGAGCCAAAGGCAGTTGCTTAACCAACTGAGCCACCCAGGTGCCCCTTAAAATAAGTTTTCTATAATGAGTGTGTTTGCTAGAAATATTCCAGAATAAAAGTGATTTTGCATATTATGATAAATTATGTTCAATTATTTTAAAACTATATTTTGATAACTGAAGCCTTGAAGTATTATGTCTGTGTAAAGAACAGAAATCATATTATTTTTGCAAATATTGCTAAACTTCAACCTAATGCCACTTCTCATGGCATTAATTACAACATTTTCTTTTATTTATAGAACTTAGTAGCATTTCTAAAAATTCATCACATATGATCTTTTCTGCCTAGAATTTCTATCAAAATAAATATAAATTCATATTTGAAATGCAGAATTAAGGAACAGTCTATAAAAGATTTACCAAACATATTATATTACTAAGGAGTATGGACCTGCACAATTACATTTAGGACCTATGTTTGGGATGTTTTCAGAAACAACTCTCAGCATATGATTTCATTATGTTGAACATATGGTTAACTCAAACAGCCTTTCCACTTACTTGTTCAGCACGTTGCATATATCTGAAAAGGCCAGTGAAGCATATGTTAGCACCAAGAAATATCATTTCAAAAGACTGCTCACTGATTATTAACTGAGAGCCCACTGTGGGGAGCAAGGGAAAAGGCATTATTTTCTTAAATTTTCATGTATGAGATGTTCTGAAGTCAAAGTACCAAGTCTGGCTCCTTTCTGGCAGGATGCTTCCAGAGTTTTTCTAGACTCACTAAGAAAATTCAACTTACCTTAATGAAATGGTATAGAAGCTAGGTAGGGATATTGACAAATGATGGAAGCCATTGAATTCAAGCAATCAGTAGCAAGATTTTAGGAAGAAAAAAGAATACAAGAAGGTCACATTAACGTGTAGAAAGTATCTCTGAGATTCTTTTTTTTTTTTTTTTTAAGATTTTTTAATTTATTTGACAGAGAGAAACACATCCAGAGAGGGAACACAAGCAGGGGGAGTGAGAGAGGGAGAAGCAGTCCTCCCGCCGTGCAGGCAGCCCAATGTGGGACTCGATCCCAGGTCTCTGGGATCATGACCTGAGCCGAAGGCAGTCGCTTAACCAACTGAGCCACCCAGGCACCCCTATCTCTAAAATTCTAATGTTTTAAATAATTTTAAAAATGTTCTACAGAGCAAGGAAAATATTGGAAAGGAAATTATGAAGCCAGGTGAGCTTAAGAGATAGTTTCACTATCCTATTATGCCAAATGTTGTTTAAGCTTGGACAAATGTGTTTGCTGCAGAATACTTAACAGTGTTATCTTTATTTGTGGTTCTCATGGTTTTAAAACACTGTAATTTGGGACACCTGGATGGCTCAGTGGGTTAAGCCTCTGTCTTCAGCTGGGGTCATGATCCCAGGGTCCTGGGATCCAGTTCCCTATTGGGCTCCTTGCTTGGCAGGGAAACTGCTTCTCTCTCTCCCTGCCGCTCTCCCTGCTTGTGCTCCCTCTCTTTTTCTCTCTCTCTGACAAATAAATATATCAAATCTTTAAAAAAAAATTCTGTAAATTTTTAGATGCAATGACCAAGTTAACTTATGTTTTACTTCCTTTCAATTTTCTGTTCTTTTGAATACATAAAATTTGAATTGAACTTTTAAAATTAATGAGTAAAATATGGACTGGATCTCCAAGCGCAGGACTTTCTTCCTAATTTATCTCCTGAACTCACCAAATAAGGCAACTTTTATGCTTATTTATACGCTAATAATTGTATTTCACTGGATAAACGTTCATTTTAATCTTGTCATTTTTAAGGAAAGAAATGTTGTATAGTTTTCTTTAAAAAATCACAAATGTGGGGTGCCTTGGTGTCTTTTGGTTAAGTGGCTGCCTTCTGCTCAGGTCATGATCTCAGGGTTCTGGGATCAAGCCCTGCATTGAGCTTCCTGCTCAGCAGGAAGTTTGCTTCTCCCTCTCCCTCTGTACTCTCTCTTGCTCTCTCTCAAGTAAATAGATAAAATCTTAAAAAAAAAAAAAAAATCACAACTGCTGCGGTGCCTGGGTGGCTCAGTTGGTTAAGTGACTGACTCTTGATTTTGGTTCAGGTTGTGATCTCAGGGTCATGAGATAAAGCGATACTTTGGGCCCTATGTCAGGCTCCCCACTCAGGCAGAGTCTGCTTGAGATCCTGTCTCTCCCTCTTCCTCTCCCCCTCTCCCTGCTCAGTGTGTGCTCTCTCTAAATAAATAAATGAATAAATAAATAAAATTCTTTAAAAAAAATCACAAATGCTGAGCTAAGGATGCCTTTTTATCCTAGTAACATTAAAGTTTTAACCTGGAATGATCAGTAATTAAGTTATATTGGTAGAATTATGTTAAATTCTATTGGTTGTATTGGTAGAATTATGATAAATTCTATTGGTTTCCTGCAAGAGTTCATCATTTTATTCCAGAGATTAAATTAGATACTAAGAAATATGTCAAAGGAGGGGCACGTGGGTGGCTCAGTCATTAAGCATCTGCCTTCAGCTGAGGTCATGGCCCTAGGGTCCTGGGATTGAGCCCCAGATTGGGCTCCCTGCTGAGCAAGAAGCCTGCTTCTCCCTCTCTCACACCCCCTGCTTGTGTTCCCTCTCTTGCTGTGTTTCTCTCTGTCAAATACATAAAATCTTAAGAAAGAAAGAAAGAAATTAAGAAATTAAGAAAGAAATTAAGAAAGAAATTAAGAAAGAAAGAAAGAAAGAAAGAAAGAAAGAAAGAAAAGAAAGAAAGAAAGAAAGAAAGAAAGAAAGAAAGAAAGAAAGAAAGAAAGAATTTCAGAACTACATCAAAGGATATTTCTCTGGGCTAAAACCAGGAAGCTCTAAAATTAGTACCCCAGTGTATCAGTTAATCGTGTTTAATCTACATTGATTTCATTGCTAAAAATCATTTTTCTCATTAAAATTATTTATCAATGAATACAGGGAAAGAAGAAGGGAATGTATATGGAATATTTAAAGAATGAGAGAAAAAGCATTCCAAATCAGGGATTTGTTTTGTCCAATGATATTAAAACTGCTGCTCAGTAGTAATGCTTAGTGTATAGCACAATTAATGCTAATTGTGTATAGTACCTTTATGACTGAGAATATAGCAAGATTTAGGAGAATTTATGCTTCATACAGAAAGGAGTTAATAATGTGTGAATCAGCAATTTTTAAACAGATTTATTTACTTTTTTTTTTTAAGATTTTATTTATTTGACAGAGAGAGAATTCACAAATAGGCAGAGAAAGAGGGAGAAGCAGGCTCCCTGCTGAGCAGAGAGCCCGATGTGGGACTCCATCCCAGGATCCTGAGATCATGACCTGAGCCGAAGGCAGAGGCTTAACACTCTGAGCCCCCCAGGCACCCCTTATTTACTTATTTGAGAGAGAGAGAGTAGGAGCATGGTGGTGGGGGATGAGGAGGTGGGAGGGAGGGGCAGAGGGAAGGAGAGAGTGAGTCTTGAGGAGGCTCCCTGCTTTGCACAAAGGCATCCAACCCAAGGCTCAATCTCAAGACAGTGAGATCATGACCCGAGCCAAAACCACGTGTTCCACACCCAGCCAACTTGTTCACCCAGGCACCCCATGAATCAACAATTTCAAATCAATAAGGGCTGTATTTTCATTATCATTAAGTGAAACAAACCAATAGTGTATATCAATGTGTAAATTATAGTAAACTTTTAGTGACCTGGAATGATTGAAAATAGAGAGTTCAGGGGTGGGGGAAAGGGTGAAATAAGTGACTGGGAATCAGGAAGGCACTTGTCATGATGAGCACCAGGTGATGTATGAAGTTGTTGAATCACTATATTGTACACCTGAAGCTAATATTACACTGTGTGCTAGCTACACTGCCATTGAAAACTTAATTAAAAAAAGAACATGGGAAATTCATCAGTTATTCAAATTAAATTTTAAACTTTCATGCACCTTGCTTATGAATTCGCATGATTAAAAATTCTAATATGGCAAAAAAGAAACTTCCCAGTTGAACTATACCAAATATCGATTAGTAGTTATGACCTAGAAACCTCTTGAACATTGAGTGGCAATTTATTATCTTAATCCTTATGTTATCTTTCTTATTCCTGTTCAGTGCTCTGTTTCCCTTGATCCTACCCTTCTTCCCCCCTCACTCAGGTGTCAAACCCTGAAACTCTAACACTGGTCCTTTTCATTTATACATGGACTCCTGTGGTAACATTTCTACTAGTTTCCCTCTTTGTGGAATCTCACCCACTAGTGTTAGGGCCTGTTTAGCCTCAAGGCGGGCAGAACAGACTCTGAAACTCCCTGGCGACTTGGGCCTCTGCATATCTAAGACCCCCTGGTGATTGATGCCTTTACAGGGTCTGTGTTTACCAAATGAGGGCAGATAAGTCAAGGAACCATCTGTGCATCTTGCTTCCTTGCCTCAGTTCCTGAATTGTGTGGGCATTCCAGGAACTGGGGAGGGGGCTAAAATGTTATCTCACCCAACCAAGAAAATTACTGTGCGACTCATGCTTGCTGTTTGAAATGCATATAAACCCCTAGACCCTTGCATTCGGGGTCCTTGCTGAAACGTGCTGCACCGGGTAGATGCTTGGACCCTAGCTAGCTAGAAATAAACCTCGCTGTGTGATTTGCACTATCCTGAGCGTCCTCAGTTTCTCTTTGGGGAGGCAGTTGACATCGGACTTTTAACAGTAGCAAGATGAATTTCCTCCAGGCCGAGTTAATTTTATGTCACCCTCCTGCTTAAAAGCCTTCACTGGCTCCCTGAAGCCAATATGATTAAATTTAAACCCCCCTAGTCCTGTGTCCCAGCCTTTGTCTTCCTTACCTTTCTTTTTAAGTACTTTGCTACTACTTGCTTTCTCCTTACAGCCACACTGATCTGATTTCTGTGCCCTCAAACCACTCTGTGATTAGCATCTGTATCTTTGTTCTTTTTGGCTCCCCAACTCTTCGGCTCCTTTCCTTTCTACAATGCTCAAATCCTCCAGTATCTTTTATGACTCCGTACAAGTTTGTGTTTCTCCAAGAAGTCCTTACAGAATCATCCAGTCCACTATGAACCGAGTTCTTTGTCCAACAAATGGAACATTTATTGATATATTGTAGCAGTTCTCTAACTCTTTGAAGTCAGGACCCTTTACACTCCTAAAAATTATTGAGGACCAAAGAGATTTTGTTTATGTGGCATATATATATATATAAATGTTTGTCGTATTATAAAGTAGAATTGAGAAAAAATTTAAATGACTTATTTAAAAATAATAGTAAGACCATTGTTTTTTAAAATTAAATAACATTTTTATTTTTTAAAGCATTAGTAAAAAGTATGATACTGTTTCACATTTTTGTCAAACTTCTTTATCTCTGGCTTAATAGAAGACAGCCATACACTCACTGTTTCTATATTTAATCTGTTGTGATACCACACATAATATAAACTCTGGAAAATCCCATATGTACTCATGAGAGAATGATAGTGAAAAGACTTTTACCATAAATTAAACCATAGGTTTGAGTATCAAAAAATGAGTCCTTCATTAGTTTTTTCGATGTCTCTATCTACTGGAAAAAATTAAAAGAAACAGGAAAGTCACATACAGACACAATTATTCAAGTACAAATTACCCTCCTTGTGGCTTTAAAGATTTTTATTTTATTTATTTGACAGAGAGAGACCACAACAAGTAGGCAGAGAGGCAGGCAGACAGCGGAGGAAACAGACTCTCTGCTGAGCAGAGAGCCCCACCGGGGCCTGGATCCCAGAACCCTGAGATCATGACCTGAGCCGAAGGCCCAGGCTTTAACCCACCGAGCCACCCAGGCGCCCCCTTGTGGTTTTAAAGGAAGGAATCAGAGTTCAGTAGGTTGGAATGTTGGCACCTACTTCTCATACTTCCAGCCCCAGTGGTGTGGGTTACCTACAACACCTGCTAGTCACTGAAACACACACAACTTAAAATCACAAGGGAATTAAAGGTCTGGATTAGTCTGGACCAATGGGGAAGGGGACCAATGAGAAAAAGGAGTCAATGGCCAAAAGGGGACATCAATTCTGAGACACATTTCATGAAGTGCCTCAGAAGGTCCCAGGGGATGATGTGCCAGTCTTCACTATTTGGGGCCAACTAGATAATATATTCTTATAAAAGATTTCTTTCTTCCCCGTTTCATTCCCATTCCCCTTACACCTCTGTGATCGGGTCCTAAATAAACTAACTGCACATAGCCTTTGTTGTAGATTCTGCTTTGGCAATCACTTTAATGATTTTTAATATAAGCAGTGGTTTACTTTTTTTTCCTCTCCCAAAAAGACTATATGGACAGCAATTTTGACTTACTTATTTCTGAATCTCCTAGGCCTAGCACATAGTAAAATCTTACTGTATTTTTGATAGATAAATTTTTGAGAAATTTCCTGTGGGTAGAAGCAATAACAGGTTTCAGGCTGGAACTGGATAGGTAAAGAGAAAGACGAATGAATGAGAAAAATTGTGGAGGGAGACACCCATGAATCTCCTCTATGATTTGTTTATCTCTATATACAATAAAAACTTTGTTTGCCATCGTATAATACAGAGGTTTCCTACAATACAGAGGAGGCGATGTTTCATGGCATCCTATTTGACTCTTGATTTTGTAGAAATGCAGGTTGATGTTTAAATAACAAGTATCTAAGGAAGGACAAACTTTTTTATAACTGTGATAGGCACTGGACCAAGTGGTTTGCATAAATTATCTCTTTTACAAATGAGGAGATGAAGGCTTTCAGAATATAATATCTTATTCAAGGTCATAATGTCGTTAAATGGTATAGCTGGAAGCAAAATCCAATTTAGCATTAATCTCACTCTTCATGATGTTAAAGTTATTTAAACATGTCTATCTACTTACAAAATCAAGAATCCTTATTAGCAAAGACCATGCCTTATTTTTTTTTTCTCTCTCCCTCAGTGTTTCCATAATGCCTTGCAAAAAGGGAGTATTGGTTGAATTTGAATTCATTTAAAATGTGATAAAAAAAGATAGCATGCAACTCCAGAAAAATGAGGTCATGAAAGGAAAAGCAGGATGAAGAGCTAAATTGTAAGAATACAATTTTGGAGTCTATTGACTCCAGTTAGGTATGTGACAGTTTTTAAAAGCCGCCAGTGAGCAGAGTCTCCCAATTGTTTTATCCATATGTACCTCCAGTTTCTTCATCTAGATAGATTAAAGGTTATAGTAGCTATAACCACATGCTAAGACTCTTGCTTCCTATTGAAGAGACTACTTCGTCCAAAAATTAGAAAATTTTTGTATATAAATATATTTTAAAATAGAACAATTATCTAGTTCCTTTTGGTGACAGATACAGATCTTTCAACAACACCATGAATGCTTATTTTACTATAGCTACTGGGTTCTATAATTTATGAGTAATAAATTAGTTGAAAGCCTACATAGCTATAACAGAGGGAGGAGCTATGAGAAATGCTGATTATATAAAATATACTTCTGGGATTATTATCAAATATATTAATATCTTCATAGACTTTATTAAGTTTCAGTTAGAATTTAAGTGCCAAAAAAGTTTTAAAACTATCCTAAAATTAGCCAAATAAGATAATAAAATGCAATCATTATTCTCGCAATCATGACTCCTCCATCATGCTTCAACAATTTAATTAAAAGATGGGTGATAAATCTTATGTCAGCAGATGTGTATATGAGAGTGAGCAGGGAGCCAAATCAATGAGCCAAAATACAGGACTGCACAGCACTCTTTTAATAATGTTTTTGTTGTATAAGCAAATGTTATTTTGTAACTTATTTGCATACAAAGATTTCATTTATTGATTCAATTTTAAGATAATCTTGTAGTGTCATGGGCATAGTTTAATAAACATTTTAAAGTAGAGAGAACAATATAATTTAGATTGATTCTATTTTTTTTTTTTTAAAGATTTTATTTATTTGACAGAGAGAAACACAGCCAGAGAGGGAACACAAGCAGGGGGGGTGAGAGAGGGAGAAGCAGGCTTCCCGCCGAGCAGGGAGCCCAACGTGGGGCTCGATCCCGGGTCTCCAGGATCACGACCTGAGCCGAAGGCAGTCGCCCAACCAACTGAGCCACCCAGGCGCCCCTGATTCTATTTTTTAAAATGAAATTATTTCTTCCTGTTTAGATTCAAATTTGAGCATAAAACTTGTATTTTGTTTTTATGAAAAGATGAGGGATTATTAGCATTGCTAACTTTTTTTTTAAAGATTTTTATTTATTTATTTGACA
>PITA01006308.1:0-101261 GCA_004023965.1 Spilogale gracilis
AGAAGAAGAAAGGAGAAGAAGAAGAAGGAGAAGGAGAAGGAGAAGAAGAAGAAGGAGGAGGAGGAGGAGGAGGAGGAGGAGGAGGAGGAGGAGGAGGAGGAAGAGGAGAAGGAAAAGAAGAAGAAGGCGGCGGCAACTTCTTCCCTTGGGAAAATAGCAAAAGATCCAGCATTTGACTGATCTGAGTCCCAGACAGAGAAAAGAAAAGGTGTGAGGGCTGAAAGGATATTTTGAAGAAATTATAGCTGAAAACTTCTCAAATATGGTGAAAGTCAAAAACCTGCAGATCCAAGAAGCTAAGCAAGCTTCAAACAGGATAAACCTCAAAAAACCCCAAAAACTAAACAACAAGAACAACAAAAAACTTAACCAAAACACATATATAATTAAACTTTCAAAAACTACAGACAAGAAGGAAAAAGAAAACCCTTAAAGAAGCCAGAGAAAAAGTTGCATTAACGTATAGGTATGTAAGAATTCAAATGACAGGACATATCTCATCTGAAACCATGGAAGAGTATCTTTCAAAGGAGGGAAGAAAAAAAAAGTCCCCTGTGAATTCCCTTTTTGGTGAAACCATCCTTTAGGAAGCAAGGGTGAAAAAATGATTAGTTAAAGGAAAACTTAAAAAAAAAGTGGGGGTTCAGGTTATGATCCCGGACTCCTGGGATGGAAACCCACATTGGGCTCCCTGCTCGGCGGGAAGCCTGCTTTTCCCTCTCTCGCTCCCCCTGCTTGTGTTCCCTCTCTTGCTGTGTTTCTCTCTGTCAAATAAATAAAATCTTAAAAAAAAAAAAAAATTGAAGGAGGTCTACTCTTAAAAATTGGCTTTAGGGGCTCCTGGGTGGCCTAGTTGGTTGAGTGACTGCCTTCGGTTCAGGTCATGATCCTGGAGACCCGGGATCGAGCCCCGCATTGGGCTTCCTGCTCAGCGGGAAGCCTGTTTCTCCCTCTCTCACTCCCCCTGCTTGTGTTCCATCTCTAGCTGTGTTTCTCTCTGTCAAATAAATAAATAAAATCTTGAAAAAAATTTGGCTTTAATTTTTTTTCAAATAGAAAGAAAATAATAAAAGAAGGATTCTCAGAACATCAGATAGGAAAAAAAGAAGACCAGAAAGGGAAACATACAGGTATATACAATAGATTATCCCATTCTTCATGAGTTTTAGCATCCTATTTGGTGATAGAAATAGAAATTATAGCAACATTTGATGAATAAGACAATGGTATTTAAAAGTAGAAAAAAATCTAAATGCAAGAAAGGTTTCCATACTTCACATAGTAAAATGTTGATGAAAGGAGACTGTTAAAGCCATGTATGTATATTGTAACACCCACAGCAATGACTGTAACAACTCTTCAAAGAGATATACTCAAGCCAGTATAAATGAATCCAAATGTAATCCTTAAAAAAATATTCAAGTAACCTGAGAAAGGTAATACAAGTGAAACAGAGATATATATATATAAGAACTTGAAGAAACAAATAGAAAACCAATAATAAAGTGGCAAAATTATATATTAAGATACCAGTAATTACTTTAAATGTAAACGGTCTAAATACACCAATCAGAAGACATCAATTGGCAGAGTGGATAAAAAAAAAGATCCATCACATTCTCCTTTTAAGAATCTCACTTCAAACTTAAAAACCTATGTATATTGAAAGTAAAAGGATAGGAAAAGATATACTATATAATCAATAAAGTGAAAATAATTGAAAATGAGGAAATACTTGAGATAATGACCAAGACGTTCCTAAAATAAAGATGAAAAAGAGCTGTTGGAATTTCATTATATAATACTAAACAGGATACAGAAAAAAATCATATAGTGAAATTTAACAAAACTACAAAGAAAATTCTATATATCTATACATTGCAATGAAATTTTAGAAAAGAAAGAATGAATCTTGTAAAAGCTTAAAGAGAGTGAACGATGATCACCTCCAAAGGAACAAGAATCAAATTATGATCAAATAATCTTCCAAGGACATTGAATGCAAGCAGATAATGGAGTAATATTTTAAGGGTGTTCAAAAAAAAATACTTACATGTCCTGGTTTCTCGATAACTTGTGGATGAGTTGGTCTAAAGCTGATCTGAATGCACTGGAAAGCCTCTTTGTATGGATGATCTGTTCACAACAGATCAGCAATTTAAAGCAATCACTGGGAAAAAGCTGCTCAACCTCTGGAGAGGGTCAGAACATATGGAAAGTAAAACTCCTTGCTATGAAAGAGATCCAGGAATCTCAATAGAAATTGTGATTGGATACACCCTCTGCTCTGTTATGAGCCTCCAGGCTTCTTGTTTCACAGAGTCAAAGAATGAATCTAATGGACACAAGAGGGTGATGTGAAGGGAAGGCTTATGAAATGAAGGGGAGAGCAGAAACGGGAAAAAAAAGAAAAAAAGAAAAAAATGGTGCTCCTTTAGAGGATTCCCAGAGGGATTACTACTGTGGGCTTCAATGGCAGTCTTTTATTGAGACCTGACCAGGAAACCTGTGACCTTGAAATTCTTGTGCCCTCCTTGTTTGGGCAAGGACTATTGATAATGTCCTTTAATGGCTTACTTCTTCTTTGAGGTCTGGTCATTTTCTGTGATTACAATGTAGCTGCCCCCCCCGCCAAAGTACTTCTTAGTCATTCTGGGCCAGGTACTCTGGTTTGTTCCCTTATCTCTGGTTTTGTACACCTCAGCATTTCCCCACATTGGGGATTTCTGTGAACCTTGTGTGTGAGCCTTGTTAAGGGAATCAGGGGTCTCCTACATTTCCCTGCCTATACTTCAACCCGTCCCTACTCATGGGACAGGACCTGTGGGCAGAAAGAGCTTCACTGGGATTATGAGGAGTGAATAATTGTATACTTTTAATTAGTGGGGGTTAGTCGTAGCTCAAGCCTCCAAAGAATCTCGAATCAAGATTTTCAGGACCTAGAGGTAACAGCTGATGCCAAGATAAGTTTATTATTTTTTTTTTTTTAGGATTTTATTTATTTATCTGTCAGAGAGAGAGAGAGAGAGAGAGAGCGAGCTGAAGCAGGTGGAGGGACAGAGGGAGAAGCAGCTTTCCCACTGAGCAGGGATCAGGACATGGGACTCCATCCCAGGACGCTGGGATCATTACCTGAGCTAAAGGCAGACATTTAACCAACTGAACTACACAGGCATCCCATAGGTTACTTTTAAACATTAAGGCACTAACGCAGCCATGAGTTCTTTGAGGAAGATCAAGATCTGCATAGTTCAGGTATCTATCAGTGAGCTGCAAACTGTAAAATTATAATTTAAGCTATAGTTATTTGCCTGTTTCATACAGCATCCCCTGGATGAAAGCAAGGCACAGAAGCAGCCAATTTCCAACCAGGAAGCTTCTAAGATATCAGATAGCTAAGACTATTTATCTCTTTATATGTTTTGGATACTAAGCCTTTACTGGATAGATCATTTGCAATTATCTTCTCCCATTCAGTAGGTTGCCTTTGGTTTTGTTGATTGTTTCCTTTACTGTTCCTGCTTGGCGGGAAGCCTGCTTCTCCCTCTCTCACTTCCCCTGCTTGTGTTCGCTCTCTAGCTGTGTTTCTCGCTGTCAAATAAATAAAATATTTTAAAAAAATAAAAATAAATAAAAAAATAAAAAACAAAATAAATGAATTAGAAAGCAAATGAAAACGGAATCAGGCCTATAAATACAGAGAACAAACTGATGGTTGCCAGAGAGGAGGGTTTTGGCAGGATGGGCAAAATGGGTGATGGGGCATGGAGATGGAGGTTTCTAGTTCTGGAATGAATAAGTCATGGGAATAAAAGGCACAGCAGAGGGCATATAGTTAATGACCTTCTATTAGGGTTGTACTGTGACAGATGGTAGCTACACTTGTGGTGGGTACATAATACACAGACAAGTTGAACCCTATGTTGTACATCTGAAACTAATGTAACATTTTGTGTCAACTACACTCAAAAAAAGACAGGTTACCTCTGCAAATATTATGTATAACAAACCTACTACTTGAAGATGAAAGTGAAACATTAGCCATTCTAAAAACCAATCCGACAGTATTTAGCAAAATGGAAATTTGTGTTCCTTTTAATCCAATAATCTCATGCCTTGTTTATATGTACCAAAAAATTTCTCTGGTTTGCATAATAGGTCCTTAAGGGACCATGTAACATTTGTTTATTGACTATATTTGTGGTAGTTAAGGGCTTGGAGGCAATCTATGCCTTTATCTCTAGGGTAATAAATAAATTAATACTGTGGATAGATTCTCTCCAGTGCCATGTATTTAGAAACCATATATAAGATATACCTAAAACAATAAATAAATATTAAAATATAGTTTTACAAATAAAAAGAGGACAAAAAGGGTACATAGCACATTTATTATTATAACTTTAAATTTGAGACAATATGAAAATAGTATTTTAATAGGACATGTCATTATCTAAGGACACATATCAAACCTTGTTGCCTATTGTGGATTTTATGAAGTGTTAACTATTACTGGAGAATGTAGATTAAGGAGAAATCCAAATTCAAGAAAGTGTATGATCTTACACACACTTATAATGATAATTCCCATAAACTGGAAAAGTTTCAAAAATTAAGACCAGTGCAGCTGTCATCCTTGCAATCAATCAATAAAAAATTCTAATTTCCTTAAAAGTTAGCTATGATATCAATAAAATTATTATTAATTCCAAAAGAAAAAATTGTTGAAGCAGAAAATTTTGCATTGTGACTTTCTTGTGAATTTAATAATCGGTAAAGAAACCTTTTTTTTTTATTATTGTTACTTAAGTTTTTTTCCAGTGTTCCAATATTCATTACTCATTCCCCACACCCAGTGCTCCATGCATTAGGTGGCGCCCGCACCCACCACCAGGCTCTCCCATCCCTCCACCCCCCTCCCTCTAAGTCCCTCAGTTTGTTTCTGTGTCCAAAGTCTCTGTTGTTTCGTTTCCCTCCCTAGATTACCCTAGTTCCCATTTACTTTCCTTCTCCCACTGTCCTCCAGGAAACCTTATTTTTTATAAAAAGATATCCACATTCAAATTAAGGGTAATCATGCTTCATTTGATCAAATGACAGAAAATTATCTGAAGGGTTATGTTGAAATTGGACTACTGATCTTGCTGATTTTGTTTTCTCTTAGTTTACTAGTGTTAGAAATATTGCCTCAATCATGTTAATCTTGTACTTGTTAAATTACATGTTTAATAGTATCCAAATTAACCTAATTCCCCTTCAATTTCTTACTTATTTTTAAGAAAATATGAACATATACAAAAGGGAAATAGTAAAACTAAATAAAAATATCTTTGGACTCAGTAATACTAGCACTCAAATTACACGTTTATCTTTTCTTAAATGCAGAATGTTGAAAGTGTGATTAGAAGTTTCTTCTTGGGGCACCTGGGTGGCTCAGGTGGTTAAGCGACTGCCTTCGGCTCGGGTCATGATCCCAGGGACCCGGGATCTAGCCCTGTGTCGGGCTCCCTGCTCCTCGGGAGACCTGCTTCTCACACTCTCACTCCCCCTGCTTATGGTCTCTCTTTGGCTGTGTTTCTCTCTGTCAAATAAATAAAATCTTTAAAAAAAAAAAAAGAAGTTTCTTCTTACGTGAAGTGGAAATCTTATGTAATTGGGTGATGGCAAACATTAGGTAAGATATAAATACGAAACACCTAAAAGAATATCTGGCTAGAGAATGAACCCCTTATTCTCCTCACGAATGGCATGACATAAAAACAGTTATGGATGCCATTTTTGAGGTAATATGAATGCTGAAAGGTGAAACTTACCAAACACTGAATGTTTGTGGTAAAAACTGGTAAACTAAAATATTCTTTTTTGAATTTTTTGATTAAAAAATGTAAGCAGCGTATAAATCTCTTCTGTAAAGTATCAGTCTGAAAATATTGTTTTGGTTTTGAATTTTATTTATTTATTTATTTATTTATTTATTTATTTATTTATTTATTTATTTATTTATTTCTTGTCTTCCCTCCTTTCCTTCCCTCCTACTGTCCTTCCTTCTTTCTCTCCCTAACTCCTCTTTTTTGATTTATTCTTCTTGTTCCTTCTCCTCCATTTTCCCCACTTTCTTATTTTTCTCATTTATTAAAATGAAAGACAGACCAGGTCTTTCATTTATTTTATGACAGTCTGATTTCCCCTTGTGACAATGAGGAGAATGAGATTCCAAAATCCATAAAATAATTTTCCAAGTATTTTTAAATCAATTTTTTAAAGACTAGAGGCAAAGCTAAACACACATCTTTGGGTTATAAATCCATTACTTGTCAGGAATACAGCATAGATGAAATACTGCTGCTATTACAATACTGAATTATTGAATGTTGTTGCTACTATTTAATTTTCCTACTTGCGTATCTTTGTAAATTCTTTAAATGACTTTTTCATAGTAATCTGGTTTGTTTATTTTAGACAGAAAGAACAATTTATTAAGTTTTATATCAGGTGAGCATGTGTAATATCATAACTCATTTTAACTTTTAATATGACATCTGATTTTCTAAACTGGCCACTGTATTTCCCTTACTATGATATTAATATAGAAGTTATCCTGAAGCTAATCTAGTTGCATTACAGTTTTAGAAAGGAAGCCCTTATGTTTGGAATAAACAGCTTATATGATGTGATTCATACAAAGTCTAAGACTATTCATAAAGTGTCTATTATAAAATGGATTATTTTAATAAGAATGCCATCCATAAACCTACTAGAATACTATTAATATGCGGGACTAAAGTGTAGCATTGATACTTTGGAAACTGCTAGTCTAAAAAAAGTAGGCATAAACCAAATGTGAATTATAATCATGCATTTTCAATTCTACCTCAAAGTTTTTAAAGGGAAAGATGAAAATTTTAGTCATTCTCCTTAAAAGGACTTCTGCAAGAATAAAGTATATGATGGTCTGATTTGTTTGTTAGAAAACTCTGAATTTTAAAAAACTGGTAGAATATAAACTTAAAAAAAGAGGAAAATATGTATTCTAAAGGTAAGGATTTGTTAAGATTTGGAGACTCTGGATCACTTATGTCCCTTACCAATCTATCATCAGAGTGGAACACCACAATTAATCACTCACAGAATTTTTCCTGTTTTGTGAATTCTCAAGACAAGTTTTATATATATACATATTTATATGTATATATATATATTTAAGATTTTATTTATTTATTTGACAGAGAGAGAAATCACAAACTGGCAAAGAGGCAGGCAGAGAGAGAGGAGGAAGCAGGCTCCCTGCCCGATGCAGGCCTCGATCCCAGGACCTTGAGATCAGGACCTAAGCCAAAGGCAGAGGCTTTAACCTACTGAGCCACCCAGGCACCCTCAAGACAAGTTATATATTTTAAGGAGTACTTCAATGTTATTGAGTTTTGTTTGCTGAAAGTTATACTTAAAAAATGAAAATTATATTAAAAGTTTTATTTCATCCCACTTTTTTATTTCTTCTTTTTATGATTGATAAGTTAGAATATAATATCAGAATACACAGAGAGGAAGAGGATTAAAAATGGCATTTGCATTTCATTGAGACAAAGTAGCATTTGCCTATTTTAACTCTACTAGTAATCTATTTTAAAGTTGATTATTCTCATTTTGTGTTTGGAAATTTTCAAACACAAAATTATTCTCATTTTGTGTTTGAAAATTGCTTCCAGCATTTAAAAATGATGGAAGCAATTTTAAATGAAGTATTTGAAAGATATCAATATATTCAAGTGACCATGAGTTACTCTAAATAACTGAATATCTGATCATGGAAAGAAAATACAAAAGCTGGAGAGACTGGAGCTAAATTTGACCTGTGTTTCCCTCTGAAACTGACAATTTTTCTGCCTATCCAAAACTTTGTGGATGTCCCATGGAATTATAGATGAATATTAGAATCAGTGTATCCTAGAAAAATCTGGGATATTGGACTCAAATGTGTCCTCTAGGATCTTTTGATTCAAATGTGAAATGCCAACACAATGAGGACAGTGGGGACATGAATAAGTGTACTGGGCTCTCCCCAATCCTAAGGCCAAAGAGTAAGGAGACCCAGGTACACAATTCTCCTGGTACCTTAATAGGTGAAAGGCAGCAGACCTAATGCTGCATCTCCACACAATGGAGAATGCTTTTCATTCCAAATGCTCATGGGTACGTGATGTGGTACCAGCTAGACCTAAAACCTCCAAACTAACATAAACATAGGATAATAACAAACCTAAGGTTTCTAAACCTCAGTTAAAGCAATATTAATACTGGACAAGGAAAACAGAGCCATTGGTGTTGACATGAAGCAACTTGAGTAACGACAAAAAATCAGTAGATTTGAATGCAGCACATACATACAAGGAAAACACTTATTTTAGAACAAGGAAATATAAAAAAGATATTATTTCCCAGTGAACAGTTTAGTAAAAGAATTGAGAAAAATATAGTCACTGTTTGGGCTAAAATATCAAATCGAAAGAAACATCTCAAAGCACAAGAGAAAAATAGTTGCTAAGTCAGAGACAAAAAGCACAATAGGAAAATGTAGAAACTATAGCAAAGTGGCAATTCATGGGGGAAGAGAACCAAATGGTGAATAAACATATGAAAAGACACTCAAACTAATTAGTAGTCAACAAATGCAAAATAAAATAACATTGAACAAACATTTTATACTCACAAGACAGGCTATTTTCAAAATTGAGATAATACCTACTATATATGAAGAATCAGAGAAAATTCAGTTTACATACAACTGATGGTAATGTAAATAAGCAATTTTAGACTCAAATGATGACTTCTACTAAAAAACTAAAAATGCATATAGACTCTGAGCTATCATTCCCATTTCTGAAAATCTGCCTCATAGGATTAATTCTATAGAACTAATATATATATATATATATAATATTGGTATATTTAGTATATATAGTATTAATATATATATTAGTATATATGATATTTATTATATATTATTATATATTAGTATATTTAGTATGTTTTCTGCATTTCTCAGAGACGAAATAAGAAGGAAACAATGTAAATACCCTTCAATTTGTCAGTCTTAAATGTAGAAAGTCTCAAGTATACTTTAAAGCATATTTTATCCCTGAACCATCTGAAAGTTAGTTGCTGACCTAATGCCCTATCATTCCTGAATAGTTGAGTATGTATTCTCTACAACAACACTCTCCTCTATTTTCACAAACCTTGAAACAATCAAACTTTGGAAATTAACCTTCACATATTACTGATATCTAATACTCTGTTCAATTTTTAGTAGTTGTCCCCATGTTCTTTATTGTTCAAGATCCCAGTTTAGAACAATGTGTTAACATTTTGTAAAATGTCTCTTTAACTTCTTTTAATCTAACATGATTTTCAAGCCTGTTCTTGACATTTCCTATCCTGACACTCCAAGATTACAGGCAGAATACTTTGTAGATTGTCCTTTAGTTTGGAATTTTTCTCATTGCATCTTATCTGTGAGCACATAATTTAAATTTATACAGTTATCAATGTTAAATTTAATCACTTGCTTAAGGTGTATCTGCCAGTCTTCTCTTTTGTAATATTACATTTCCCCTCTGCAGTTAATTAATAATACATGGGAAGGTAATTGGATACTACATAAATATTCTATTTCTTTTAAAATTTCAATTTATATGTGTATTTATTTACATCATCATGGAGTCATAATTTCCTATTCTATGAGTCATAATATGTTCCTATCTATATTAGTTTCTGAGGGATGTTGTAAAAGAAAGTACCAGAAGGAAGGTGACTTAAAACAAGAGAAGTTTATTCTCTCATAGATTTGGAGGTTAAAAGATCAATATCAAGCTGTTATCAGGGCCATGCGCCATCTGAAAGCTCTAAGGAAATAGCCTTCTTATTCCTTTCTAACTTCTCTTTGCTCATGGCAATTCTTGGAATTCTATAGCTTATAGGTGTACCATTCCAATTTCTGCCTCTGTCTTTATATGGCCTTCACTGATTATATCCCTGTGTGGCCTCTTCGACAGTAGTCATCGGATTTAGGACCCTCCTTGATCCAGTATGAGTTCATCTTAACTTAATTATCTGTGCAAAGCCTCTATCCAAATAAGATCACATTCTGAGGTTCTGGGAAGACATAAATTTGAGGGACACTATTCAACCTACTACACTATTATAATGTCTTTTAATGTTCATATGTTCCAGATTTGGCTTGTAGGAATCTATCAAGCTGAATTTTGTGTCCTTTTGACATGTTCTCACTATATTTGGAGCATTTCCTTACTTTCTGGCATCATAAGATGTTCCTATATGCCTATCAGAGCAAGCTAATTAATTGTGTTTTGCAAGCATACTATATATATACATATATATATCACATATGTATATATATATATTTCCTCTTTGATTTAATTGAACAATAATTGAAAGAGTTCTGTTCACATGAATTACCATGATAAGGATCTGTCAACTTTTCTTATAGTTCTCTCAAATTTTATTCTATTTTACTATTTACTACTCTCTGTTTACAAATATTTTGTATTTTAAAGTTAATTTTGTGTAATTGTATTATAGGTTCACCAGATTTCTTTTGCTTCATATTTGCTTTTTATGTCAATTCCAGACTGATTTCAATCTATCTTGTGTTTTGTATTTATCTTTTATGTATATTTTTTCTTTTGTATATATTAAATAGATTTCTTAAAAGCTCATTTGGTGATTTTGCCTTTTTCTTTGTGTGTGTAGTTTTTAAAATTGAAGTTGGGTGACTTATCATAAGTAAACATACTTTTGTTCCCAATACAAAGATCAAGACATAGACTAATACCATTGTTCTCCTTTTCAACACTACTCTCCACCTCTTGCCCATTCTCTGTGCTCCCCAAAGATGGCCAATAATCTTGACTTTTAACACGATCTATTACTTTTGCCTGTTTGAACATTATATAAGTAAATTCAAACAGGATGTACTCATTTCTGACTTCTTCCCTCAACATTATGTTTGTGAGATTCATACATGTTAGTGAATATATTTGTAATTGTTCATATTATTGATGAATGCTGTTCTTTTTTAAAAAATATTATTTATTTGACAGAGAGAAATACAGCTAGAGAGGGAACGCAAGCAGGGGGAGTGAGAGAAAGAAAAGCAGGCTTCCTGCTGAGCAGGGAGCCTGATGTGGGGCTCAAACCCAGGACTCAGGGATCATGACCTGAGCCAAAGGCAGCAGCTTAATGACTGAGCCACCCAGGTGTCCCAATGAATGGTGTTCTAATGTATGAATATATTACAATTTATCTATCTACTTTATTTTTGATAAACATTTGGATAGTTTTGACTATTAATTGTGAAGAAAATGTAAGTTAAAACAGTAATAATCAACTTCACTTATTGTCAGGGAAATGCATATTTAAACTGCAATGTTTAATACAAGTATATCTCTTCCAGAATGAATAACAAATGAATGAATGAATGGATGGATGGATAGATAGATGAAAAATAGACAATACTATATACTACTAGTATATTGCTATGATATTGATACTGCTTTGGAAAACTGCTTAGTACTCTGCTATTTACTAAAGCTGAATGTAATACATTCAAAGCTGAGCCAGCATTTTACCCATAGATTATACCCAAGAGAAGGTAGACTCATACTCACTGAAACACATGTATAAATAAATGGTATTTTCTGATTTGTATAAGTTTTTATGATTTTATAAACTTACTCTTCTTGAATCTGAAGCCAATTTTGGGGTCAATTTTCCAGGGTTCATACCTGTAATTTTTTTTTTCACAGTGAAAAACTAATGTTTTTGTCTTTGACATCTCTTGTCATAGTCAAGAAGTTTGCTGTCATTCTGATCATTGTTTCTTTATAGTTAATCTCCAGTTTTCTCTGACTGTTTTAAAAACAGTTGCTTTGTCTTTGGCATTCCAGTGTCTTTATATACACAATATATTGTTTTTATTATTATTTTTGCATACAGTGTGCATCCTTGATCTATAGATTCATGTACCGAACACATTCTAAAAATATCTTTATTATTTCTTAAATGCTGCCTCCACTCTGTTCTATTTTTTTCTTAAGGACTCAAATTTATTACTTTCTTTTTCACATTCTTTTCAATCTTTTCCAACATATCTCTTTCATGCTGTGTTTTAGGTATGTTTTTTTAGATCTATCTTCCACTTCACTGTTTTTATCAAGTAAATTTATTTGATGATTAATTCATACTTTAAAAAATCAACAATTTTTTTTCTCATGGTTGTATCTTTATATCTACCTACTAATTCATAGTAATGTCTCATAATCACTTAGCAACTGTGTGCTTTATAGCTTAAATATTTCATATATTCAGTTATAAAGTCTACCTCAGATAATTCCAAAAAATGCTCCTTTTGGAGAGGAACTAAAACTATTGGCTTTTGTTGTCTTTTTTTTTTCTGACAGAATAATGCATTATCTTTATGATTTTCAGTTTTTTGCTTTATCATGACCTGGGTATCCTGCATATCTAAATGAGGGATTTTTTTCTCTAGTGATGTGTGTTTCCTTTTGCTGGTAGCCCTAACAATCTCAGATCATGCCCTGTTGAGAGTCTACAAGAGACTCAAGCTCTGTTTCCCCACATTGAAATTCACAGTGCAGACAATCTAATGGTAAGGATGGTGTTGACATTTGCCATTGATGCAGTCTTACTTTTCATTACCTGCACTTATTATTTTAGTCTCCCATTGATGATTGGTTTCCACCTTAAGAAGTGTGAGCATGTGTGTTTATGAAGAGGACTCAGCCTGTGAATTCTCCTTCTTTTTTTTTTTTTTTTTAAAGATTTTATTTATTTATTTGACAGAGAGAAACTCAGCGAGAGAGGGAACACAAGCAGGGGGAGCCAGAGAGGGAGAAGCAGATTTCTTGCTCAACAGGGAGCCCGATGTGGGGCTCGATCCTGGGTCTCCAGGATCATGATCTGAGCCGAAGGCAGTTGCTTAACCAACTGAGCCACCCAGGTGCCCCCGAATTCTCCTTCTTTTAACATTAGCAATGTCTCAAAATCTATGTACGTAATTCCAAAAAAAATAAAAAAAATAAAAATAAAGTGGTCTTTTAAGTAAATTTATATAAATTAAAAGTTGAATAAAGATTTGAAGAAGGTGAATTTAAATAACTTAAGAGGACAGGTGGTATATGCATGTGACAAAACCTGTGAAGATATTTGGTGAGAGATGGCATGCTGGTAAATACTGCTCTAGTTCATGCTCATTCCTTCCTTCTAGTGAACTGCTATATTTTATGTGTGTCCTGTTTATTCCAAGAATTAGGCAATCTATCCTTGCTTTCTTATTGACACTGTTTCTATTTTTATATTCTATGCAGATCAACATCAGGGTGGTGACTTAGATTATATTTGAATGCCCTAGTATCTATAATAATTCCATAAATAGCATAAATATTCATTTAGCTGAATATATTATGATAGTTTCTTAACAAAATAATCTGATATTGGACATTCTCCATTAGAATTCACAATTATAGACAGAGGCTGATCATCTGTGTTTTCCCTAGAACTTCCATACAAACCAAATATTTAATGTTAAGTAGAAATGTTGAGAGATTAAATTACTTCTGTAGTTATTAATGATGAGACACACTGTATCCCCTATGACTTGTATGTTGATAACATAAACGTCTTTATGTTTTCTGCATGAATAACCTCTTACAGCCTAGAAACTGGACACAGTCTTCGGCATAGCTGTGTCACCATTACTGGAAAAAATAAGCTCTAGCTCATAAAAAACTCGTCATTTTGATCTATGCCCTTTATCTCTATGCTAATTGTATTGCACAACATATTGATTTATCTCCCTAAAAATAACAAGCATGCATTGTTTTGGAAGTGCTCTAATATTAGAATTAGCAAACTTACTGTCTGGATTTTGTAGTGTTTTATTCTATATTATGCATTCTGTGATTTGCAATATTCTAAATCTTGAAATTGTTCTATAATGATCCTTGTAAAATATTATAAAATAAATTCAAATGTGCATATATAACTTTTGCTCAGGACTAATATATGGTGTTTTTTACAATGCAGTTTATTGGCTCTTATGAATTAAATCTAAATGGATGCAAAAACTGTGTCTTTCAGATTTAAGCACAAATATTTTAATCCATTATTATTCATACATAGTTTAAAAGGTTTTTTCCTGATCTAAATATTTTAATTTTTAAAAAATTTCTTATATTTATTTGTGCAGATAGTCATGGATATGGTAATTGACAGTAATCTGATGACTCTTTGACTAAATAAAAATTTAAGGACCTGTTTAAAGTATGAGATTTTTTAGATAGATGTGTTTTCACTGCCAATATTTATAAAATCGCTTAAAAACAAACTAGTCAAAAAAGTAACAAATAAGTCTCCAGATTTTATAGAATACATTCTGGAAAACGTCTAAATCATATTGTCTTTGGCAGTAATTCCCTTCAAAAAACACATAGTTTATTTTCCTAATTTAAACATAAGTTAAATAATTTTTTTTAATTCACTTTTTGATATTAACTTAGTTAGACATTTTCAGTGTGAAAATATTTTGCTTAACTATACAGATGAGGTCTTTCAGGACGAGACAGGGCACTAGGAAGTCATTGTAAACTAAAAGGTAATCCAAAGACCATGTGACAATTGTTCCTGTTAATTTATCAGTGAGAAAAGGGTAGATGTGGATTATATTTGAATTTTATGTGTTTGAGTTTTTATACTTCTAGTAATTAACCGTGGGTAGTCTAGAATGAAATTAATAGAAACCCATTAATATTTTTTAAACAATTTAAGTATTTTGACATCTGTTAGTTATGCCACAGACATTTGGCAAATTGTTATATCTTTTGGGACTTGTCATTTATAGACAAGAGTTTAGTCATGGTGTTCAATACATATTGTATAGGAAAACAGAAGGATTGCTAATTATTCTCTATAATGCCAGCTAAATAAACACAATTTGTTAACATTTTAAGCATAACAACAAGAAGTTTTAACTTTTACAGAGTATAGCTAGTTTAAGAATATGATTTAACAGTAGTGCAAATGAATCATGACAGTTAGGGAAAGGATTTTTCCATTCATTGGACAATAGTGAATCCATACATAGATACATATGCATATGTATCTACATACACATGTACATATGCAGATAGTAATGTTTGAAATAGAAGCTAAAGAAGTAACTGAAGAAAAATTAATATCTGCATGGTTAAATTTTTGTTAAATAAAAGTATCACTATATCTCCCTGGTAAAACAGAAATTAGGATTTAATCAGATTAATAAATGTGCAAATGTCAATCCAGAAATTTTGGACAAAACCTTTTGCTGAGCCAATTCTGCAGTGGATGAATTGCATGATGATGAAGATATGTTTCCAATCCATAACTATGAAATTTTAAAATTTAATAGCTTCCAATTTACTCTAGAAATTATGTCTCTCCATTTTTGAGCCACATCAGAATGTTCTGGAGAAAACGACAATGCTATTTTGGTCTTCTAAGAAATATTTTAACACACCACATATAAGGTCTTTTTTAGCCATAGCATTCAACAAGAGTCTGGAATTAATTTAGTAAACATATCTGCCTGATTTCCAGAAGAAAAAATCTTAAAGAATAAAAAAAAACATGCTTACTTTGTGTGGCTTCCTAATATTTCTTTTGTAATAAGAAGGCTTCATATCACTTATATTTTTTGGACAAAAAGTGCATAACTAGAAAACAGAAGGTACAGTTAGTACCCAAGGTTAGGGGTTTTATTCACAAAGCATTTGTGGACCATTTTTGCATGCTTTTTCTTTCTGGCATTTCGCCCCCAATTTGCTTAGCAGCAGTTCAGATATAGTAGAAAGTTTTGTGTGACATTATCATTTGTTGAAACTCACATAAAAAAAGAAATTAAAGTTCATTGAAATAATTCAAGGGGAAAAAAGTTAAAAGTCAGATACTTAACAACTATAATAAAACCATTAACTCTGCAAAGACAGCCTCCTACTGCAGAGAAGATTAAATTTATACCTAAAAAATGTTTACTTTTATCTTTATTTTTAATTGTTGAGGATTCAGGTGACAAGTTTTCTGACCTTTAACATTCTTTTTATAGAAATAAATGTATCCCATTCACTATAGTTGACTCTTACAGAAATTGAGTTACTTAACTTAGGATGTTACATATAATTTTAAACTTCTCAAAAAATAAAGAGTAGGAGAAATAAAAGAGACAGGTTCATAATGAAGCACCTGAGGAGGAGGATAGGATGCAAATGAAGGCTGAAAGAGTCACTGTAAGTCCCTATGGATTAAACAATTCATGTGATGACCACCAAATATTTTGTGGTTTTGTGCATATAACTTTTTCTGATTTGCTTCTTAACATTGAAGCTACATATTCAACACAAAGAGTTAAATAAGTATAAAGTAATTTTGTATATTAATCAGATTTCTCATAGTCTGTAGCAATGTTATGAAACACTAAATCCTTAATAAATTAATTTATTTTACACAATAACTAATGTTTTCTTTTTAAAAAGCAGAATTATTCTTCATTTTAATGCATATGTTAATACATTATTTTATTTTTCTCTGCTTTGAGATATAATTTACATACAACTTTGTGTAAGTTTAAAATGCACAATGTCTTGCTTTACACTGATATATTGCAAAATGATTACCAATATAGAGTTGGCCAACACTTTCATCATATCACATTGCCATTTTGTTTTTGTGGTGAGAACTTTTAAGATTTACTTTCTCAACAACTTTCAAGTATATGATACTGTATAATTAATTATAGTCACCAGGCTATACATTAGATCTCCAGTATTTATTCCTCTTATAACTGAAAGTTTGCCTCTTTGACCAACATCTCCTCATTTCTCCCACCCTCTCAGCCCCTGGTGACCACATTCTGATCTCTGTTTCTGAGTTTGCCTCTTTTGGATTCTATATATAAGTGAGATCATGCAGTATTTGTCCCTTTCTGTCTGACTCATTTTACTTAGCATAATGCCTCAAGGTCCATCCATGTCTCAAATACCAATATTTCTTTTTTCTCATGTCTGAATAATATTTCAGTGTGTGTGTGTGTGTGTGTGTGTGTGTGCGCGCACGCACATGTGTATCTATTCACCCATTGATGGACACTTTGTTTTAAAAATACAAGCAAGATAAATACAGGTACAAAGTATAAAGAAAATCAATCTCTTATCCCAACAACTCCACTTCCAGTCACTCTCAAAAAATAATTCTTTTAAAAGCTTCTATTTTAAGTTTGTGTGTTGATTATTTCCATAACTCTAAATCATATGCTGATGACTCTACTTTTCCTTATCATTTAAGCAATAGATGCATTGATAACCTCTTCCAAAAAATGGCAAATTTACCTGCCTACACAATTCCCATTTAGCTTTCTTTTATTTTTATAATTATGTTGCTATTTTATTATGTTCATTTAAAAAATTTTATGCTACATCTCCATACAGTTATATCATGACTCTATTGTGGAATGTGAGAGTATGAGATCTTGTGCTTTTTTCCATCCTTTGCCTCCTCTTTTGTATCCTAATCTCTCTAAATTATACCTTTATCTTTTCATTTTCAAGGCTTAAAATACTTTTATTGTGTTTTATAAGCTTAATACTGAGTTGGTTGATTATATAAAGTTAATCCAAATAACTTGTTAATTACTATTGCAGTGGGCATAATGAGGCATTGCCCTGATCATCCTACCCAGTTGCTTATAGTAAAGCTTGCCCTCATCAAATTTCTTTTGGAAATGTCTCAACAAGGAGCATTGCCTTGCTCTTCCAAAGGAATCTTAGCCTAGAGATTGAATGAAAAGTTGTGTATAAGGCCTCATCCTCTCATCCCCATCTGGGCCAACTCTACAAGACAAAGTTCAAAGTTCCCCATCAGCTTCACAAAAATCTCAATCAGATATCAGAAGTGGTCAGAATGAACAAGTGTTAAGATGGGATTTTGGTACAGCATAATTACTTCCCACCTCTGGCATGAGGACGGCATGTCTAGTAGTAGCTAAAGCGCAGATAGTTCCTGTTTCACACACACACACGCTTATTAAAGTTTCCACTGTTGTAAACTGAGATGGCCCACCTAGAGGAAAGGATTGCACTAGCTCATGCAGTGTATCAGTATTTGGGGAATTGTAGGGCAGGAGAACATGTAATTATAAGGACAGTAGAGTTGTGTGGCTACTTTTATGCTCAACTGAGTTTTAAGGAAAGGACAACAGAAGGTTGAGAGTGAAAAGTAAATTGTTCATTGAAAATGAACTGTGAAAGATGTCCTTGGTCTCATGTGAAGAGGTTTCCATCTCCTGTATCTACCAAGAAAATAAAGGAGAAGGTCAGGACTCAGAATTTATTTTAAGAATAGCTAAACTCCAGTGATGGTTAAATGTCCAATGAACCCTCGTTTGTCTTGCCAAAATCAGGGTGTTAGTCAGGAAAAATAGAATCCTGAATCATGGCATTGGAATATCTGGATTGATGCCTCCAAACCTTGAAATCCTAGATTCCCTGAACCAGCTACTTCTACTCTTTATTATTGGACAATATAGAGAACTCTCTCCTGAAAGGCAACACATTCTTCCTCATAATCTGCCTTCATCTGCCCTCCTGGACATTAAGCCATTAATTCTAGTTAAGTCACAATAGACATTGAGTGTCGGGGGCGGCGTGATCCGTCCCCCCCTGCCATGCTGCAAGCTGCCAAAAACTATGGTGGAGGTACCCATGAATGTACCCTGTGGGCTGGGGCAATATGTCCTTTGTGTCCCTGGGATGTGCACTTGGGCAAGTGCTCATCCAAGGCGTGGAGAGCCATGCCAATCCTTATGAAACTTGATAATTGTAGGATTGTGGAGGCACAACACACTTACTTTAAAACTTAGTGAAATCTTTACTAACATAAATAGCTTAGATATTGCAACCTCCTGTTTGTGTGACCATTCATTCACTTCCCTATGCTGGGGGGAAGTAAAACGTTCTAATAAGATAAGGATTTGCAGAAACCATCTGTTGCTCAGGACATGCCTGCCTGTGATCGATCAGTCTATATATTAGGATATAATTGGCACATCCTACTTTATTGTATGGACCCTTCAAAGAAATAGGCACATCCCGTTTCGTTGTGTGAGACCCTCAAGGGCACAAGGCATGTCCTGTTTTTACAAGGACCCTCAAAAACACTATTGTCACTATTGTCACTCAAGGCACATCCTGTTTTTGCATGGACCCTCGAAAAACGCTATTGTCACTATTGTCACTCAAGATTGATGATCCATCCCTTAAAGAAACTCTTTGATCATATGGTTTTCATCTGAAAAAATATGTAACTCTCTGCTATAAATAAAGAGCCCTGAGAACAGTGTTTTCAGGAAATCCCTACACCATCTTTGAGTTTGATTTCCTCACCGCCGACTCCTTCTCTCACCCTCAGATCCTGACTGTTGCTGGGGCTGGCCCCCAGCAATTGAGCAGAGGAATGTTTAGCCTGATGACAGAAAAGAGACAGTAACATGAAAGCCTTGTAAGAAGGAGCCAACAGGCACTCTCAGGGCCCTGGAGAGTGCACACATTCCCAGTTCTGAGGGTGCTAAATAAGGCAGTCAGAACATCAATTATGATAAAATATAATATACTGATCTTTCTTAACTTATGATGGGAATATATCTGATAAAGCCATTATAAGCCACTTTGGAAAACAATATGGAGGTTCCTTAAGAAGTTAAAAATAGAGCTACCCTATGACCCAGCAATTACACTACCAGGTAATTACCCCAAAGACACAGATGTAGTGAAAATAAGTGGCTCACACACTCCTATGTTCATAGTAACAATGTCCACAATAGCCAAACTGTGGAAGGAGACTAGATGCCCTTCAATAGATGAATGAATAAAGAAGATATGGTACATATATCAATGGAATATTACTCAGCCATCAGAAAGGATGAATATCCACCATTGGCATCAATACGGATGGGACTGGAGGGGATTGTATTAAGTGAAATAAGTCAAGCAGAGAAAGACAATTATCATATGGTTTCCCCTTATGTATAATATAAGGAATAGCATGGAAGATCATAGAGGAAGGGAAGGGAAACTGTAGAGGGGGAATCAGAGAGGGAGACAGACCATGAGAGACTATGAACTCCAGGAAAAAAAATGAAGGTTTCACAGAAGAGGGTAGGAGGATGCAGTAGCCAGGTGATGGGTATTAAGGAGGGCCTGTGTTGTGATGAGCACTGGGTGTTATACACAACTACTGAATCACTGAACACTAAAAACTAATGATTTACTGTATGGTGGCTAACTGAATGTAATAAAAAATATATATCATTAAGTCAAAAATGCATTTAATACACTAACCTGCTGAACATCATAGTTTACTTAGGCTAGTCTACCTAAAATGTGCTCAGAACACTTACCTTACATTTGGACAAAATCATCTAACACAAAGCCTCTTTTAGAAGAAAGTATTGAATATCTCATATAACTTATTGAATACTGTACTGAAAGTGAAAATAGAATGGTTGTATATGTACAGAATGGTTTTAAGTTAGTAGTTTTTATCCTCATGATCATGTGGGATACTGGAGCTGCAGATCACTGCCTCTGCCCAGCATCATACCGCATATTGCTAGCCCTGGGAAAGATCAAAATTCAAAACTCAAAGTATGGTTTCTACTGAGTGCATTTGCTTTCACACCAACATAAAGTCAAAAAGAATCCTAAGCTGAAACATTGTAAATCTGGACCATCTGTATTGATTTAGGAGAACTCTTCCATAACATGAGACTTAACACCCTGGCAAAGATGTTGAGAGATAGTGTAAACATGTTTCTGAGAAGAGCCTATATGCATGAGAAAAATAAATTGCCCACCCTAAGGGAGATAAAATGTCCAATTCACAAAGGTAAATAATGCAAGAAATGATTAAAAGTCTCAGAGAAATGGGCATATTCGTTTAAATCTAATGTGAGGCTAGAAAAACCCAGATGACTACATTTCCACAGAGTTCCTGGAAGATACCCCATTTACCAAAGCAGTAAGAAATATCCTGATGAGAGGCACACCGGCATCATGGAGAAGTCAGTGGTGACTGCTCTGAAGGAAAGGGCTAATGTAAAAGATGCCATTCTAGAACTGAGCTCACTAATAGCACTGAGGATAATAGGAACTTGAAACAATAAATGGCTGATGGCAATAGAATTCTCAAAGTTATGTAAGCAGTGTTTTTCAAATAAGTGACAAGATTGGAGAGAAAGTCAAGGTGATCTGACACATAGCAATAGACTACAGCATATATAAGGAAAAACTGGATGAGATAAGGGCATATCAACTCGTATCATCAGAAGTCAAGGAAGGAAGATTATGAAGTTTAAGGTACTCACCCCAATAAAAAGTCATTAGTGCTTTCTTGATTTTAGAATCAAAACCTATCTTATTTAGAACTCTGAACAAGTCCCCAGGAATAAAGACATCACAATAACACACCAAGTCTATTTAGTAATGAAACTTATGTCTTAATAAGACATAGAATTAATGGCATAATTCTATGCCAAGGGGACATATGATCATTTAATTAGGTAACTTGGGAAAAAAGAGATACCTAAACATTTCAAGAACTGTTGAACACAGAATTAAAGTTGTCATTTACATATGGATATAAGAAGTGTCACTGTGACCACATGTTATATGGGAAGATACAAGGGACAAGTAATAGATAGCCTCGGGCCTGAGTCTAGCCCACTGTGAATCCACAGCATTTATGAAAATACATGGTGGCCATTGCACAGATACCAAATTTAAACTGGAATGTATGTACCTGTTGGTAGGCACAAAACTCCTATTAGATCTGTACTGAGGATTATCATAGTAAACAAGGTCAAGTGGAAGTCTCCAGCAATTCTCTACTTTTCACTCATCCCAAAATACTAAGTTAAAAACCATATCATGTCATGGGAAAAATGGAATAAATTACCGCTACATTTAATTCTTTAATATTTTATTTATTTATTTGACAGAGAGAAACACAGCTAGAGAGGGAACACAAGCGGGGGAGTGAGAGAGGGAGAAGTAGGCTGCCTGCCGAGCAGGGAGCCCGGTGCGGGGCTCGATCCTGGGATTCCGGGGTCATGACCCGAGCTGAAGGCAGTCGCTTAACCAACTGAGCCACCCAGGTGCCCCTTACTGCTACATTTAAAGACTTATGAAAGCAAGGTAGTGATATCCATCATATCTCAATTTAATTTTTCATTTATGTCCATGCAAAAACCAGATGGATCCTGGGTGACGATAGTGGACTACCATAAATTTAACTAAGCTACAGGTGCAGCCTCTGTGCCAGATGTGATGTTTTTGTTAGTGCAGAATAACACAGTGTCAGGCACATTGTATATAGTTATTAATTGGACAGACGAGTTCTTTTTATGCATATCAGAAAAGTAGACTATATCCATTTGCAACAAACACACAAACAAACAACAGTGTGTCCCAGGTCTGTTAACTCTTTCACTTTCTCTCATAATATAATCCAGAGAGGTCTGGACCCATTTGACATTTCATAGAATTTCATGACCAGTGGAGCAAGAATGGTCTATTGAAGGTCAAGGGCCATGAACCAAGGAAGGTGGGTGGCCTCTGGAAGCTGTTCAAAATTGACAGCTTTTAGGTCACTTAGTATTTGGACTGGGGCATGACCCCTAGGTGTGGAATGTGTTGCCTCCAGAAACTGAATAAACCTCCAAGACATCCTGTTTCCCTCTTGGGACTATGGAATGCAAAATGTGACAATCTGTCTCTTATTTTGGAGGAAATACTCTGGCTTTCCCTCTATCACTTGAACCCTACAAAAGTTAGTGACAGGTCCTTTAATATTTTGTAGAATTTATCTCCCATCCTCTAAAGGGCATTTGTCTCCTCAAGAGTTCCAGCATATCAGCCACCTTTTGTTCATACTGGAAAATTAAAACAATGACTTTGATGTAATAGTAATGCTGCAGTAATCTATAGGTTGTCCAGATGATCCAGATCCCTTCAGGCTATATTATGACCAAGAACAGAGGTGTTAACCCCAGCGCAAAACAGGATAAGAATATTTTTATCCATTTCCGGTAGATGTGAACTCTTTTATCACTGTCTTACTTGATGAGACTAGATACGAATGCATTTTCCAAGCCAGTGGTCATAGGCTATGTGTATAGTCCTCATTAATCTACCTTGGCAATCATATTTTACGGACACAATGACTATGTGATGATTATTTCTATGTGTCAGCTTGAATGGGACTTGGCTTGCCCAGATACATTGCTAAATACTACATTCTCCAACTCTGCTACTAACTAGCTTCTTAATCAGTTCTCTGGGAGACTCTGAGGAGAGACTAAAACAAAGAAGGCAGGCAGGTACTTTCTTCTTTTTTCCTGCTCTAGTAGACATTCTTTAGCATCTGATGACAGATAGGCTCCAGTCTCAGTTTGCATGTGTTCTCTCAGAATTTTGAGTGTCTCTGAGAGTGTTTATGAATGAGATTCACACTGTATTGGTAGATTAAATAAAGATTACCCAGCCAAGGTAGGTGGGGTTCATCCAATCAACTGAGGGCCTAGATAGAAAAAAGAAAAAGGCAGGGGAGGGAAGAAGTCATTGTGCCTGGTGAGCTGTAACATTGGTTCTCTCCTGAACTAGAACCGGAATTTACACCATGGCTCTCATGCTTCTTAAGCATTTAGATTTGGACTAAACTTACACCACCAGTGTTCCTGAGGGAGACAAACAGGTTGATAAAGAAATTGAAGGACAGAGACGCTAAGTGATCAAATTCACATAGTAGTTACAGTATGCATTAAAACTTGAGCCTTGCAGTCTGGCTTAAATATGTGAATTTATAACTATCTCACTACAGCTCGTTTTTGTTGTTGTTGTTGTTGTTTTGTTTTGTTTTTTTTTAAAGATTTTATTTATTTGACAGAGAGAAACACAGCCAGAGAGGGAATACAAGCAGGGGGAGTGAGAGAGGGAGAAGCAGGCTTCCCGCTGAGCAGGGAGCCCGATGTGGGACTCGATCCCGGGTCTCCAGGATCATGACCTGAGCCGAAGGCAATCGCTTAACCAACTGAGCCACCCAGCGTCCCTACAGCTCGTTTTTAATTTGTTTAGTTTACCACTTTTTAAAGAAATAAAAATCTATTCTTAAATGTTTCTTCATTTTTTAACCTAGTAATATCTTTGCCCTTTGGTTTCTTGCATTTTTTTTTTTTTTGGAAACTACCCCCAGATTAAAATGATAACTCTCTATTTTCCAACACTATTGTTTCTCTGATTTCAAATTTGAGTTACCTTAAGTGACTTCTGCAGCCCCCCAAGGCACTTAAGTTAATAGCAAATTACTTTGTAATAATGCCTGCTGATTATACTTGAATCCTGTGATGCATGGCACCAGGAAATACTGGTTGTGAACAGTGCCAGAGGTTTCGGCTCATACTTTTTAATATATTTTCTTGATTCTGCATCTTCATTTCTCTGGGTAGAACTTTCACCCTTCATTGAAATCCACAAATTTCATAGCTATTGTATCATGAGAAAGACAATGATTTCTGAGTAATTTTTCGTGCCTTTCTTGTCATTTATTTCATGAGATGAAATACTCTTCCTCAAAAATCATTAAGTTCACAAAACAGAGGGACATATTTCATTGCTGTTAGTGGGTCCCTCAGCTGCACTACAGATTTTGTGTGCACTTCTTTCTAACATCTTTCCCCATCCATGTGTGGTATTTCCTTGCATTCCCCCTTTTGACTTGCCCTGAGTTCCTGACTCATAATCATTCTTGTTTGTCTTTCACATTTCCTTAGTTCGAGACTAAGGCAATTTGATTCTTTGATTTCCTTTTAAATTTCCTATGAATTAGCTAATTTCCCCACATGAAATTTACTTGAATTCTTCTGGCTCTTACTCTCTAATCCTACGGCTTATATGATTGTTGAAATAAAACTTTTCGAAGTTTCTTTTTCCTCATTTTATTATCCTAGGTTGGAGACAATTTATTGTTTATTCATTTCCCCTAAATAATGGACTTTGGGAGCTGTATATCAGTTATTTATCTATTTCAGCTCCAAATCACTCTTTTTGAATTTATTCTGTGCTTGGGATAAGAATGGGAAAGCTACATTCCCCAACTCTATTACCACCTAGTTTCATATTAGGGTCTCGAAGCAGTAGGGGGAGATTGAACAAAGAAGGCAAGCAGATGCTTTCTTTTCTTTTCCTGCTCTGGTAGACAGTCTTGAGCATCTGAGGACAGATGAACTCCAATTTTAGCTTGCATGGGTTCTCCCAGAATCAACTTACTATGTCCCTTTGGGCATTCTCGGAGAAGGACCTCCTAGCACCTGAGGATACATGGGACCCCTCGTCAAGCAAATATACTCTGATCACATTTAATATTGGTTAAAAATTTAAGAAAAAATTAACTCCTTATTCCCAAATTTCCAAACTATTTCTATAGAGATTGTTTAATTTAGAAGATATTTTTAAATGTTTAAACACTTACTAACATAGTAAACACTTATCATTACAATATAACCATGGATGACATTCCAAATAATTCCAAAAAATTTGGAATTGACATTCCAAATAATTAAATTAACAGACTGATTTGAGTGTAATAGTAAGGGTTTTATTTCATTTACAATCATCATAGATTTAGCCAAAAAATTGAATTTTAGGAAATATTTAAGGTTTAGCTTAGTCAAAATGCTGAAAGAGAATTTTTAATATTTTTAAAAAATATCCTTGTGTGTATAAAACCTTACCAAAAGTAATTGAACTGAAATTTTTTGAGGAAACTATGAATGGTGATGGTGATCTATCATTTTCTCTGGTTCTAAGTAGTCTCTATTTTTTTCTCCAACCACTCAAATGTGCAAAAACCTCTTTTGTATCTTTCAGCCAACCCTGTCTTTGTTACCGCAAAGATATAAATTAAAAAACAGAGTTTTTTACCTAGCTGCTATTTTGTTTGCTTTAGTTAATTATCATTTGTTTCGGGAATAATACTTGAGTTCTCATTATGTAGCATTGGTGATGGTTATTTTCCCTCCATCATTCAAAGGTTTTCCTGGCTGGTTTGAGGATTAAATTGACAGTAGGCAGCTTATCAGGGAAAAAATCAAATTTAATTTTGTACATAAGGGAACCCCACATACATGGGGGTTCAAAGATGGCAAGGCGAATACCTGAGCTAAGGAATGGGATAGGGGCCTACAGCCTTAACAGAGAGGATGACACTTCATGGAGCAACAGGAACAGATGTGTAATAGATGTCTGCCCTTCCATTAGAGAAGGTTCATTTGGATAAAATTTATCTCTGGTACTAACTCTAATTCTGGAAAAGACACTTATTTTAGATTCTTCAGTTAGTTAAGGGAAGGGCAAAACTTTCCTGAGCATTCAGGGATTCAATTGCCTTTAGCTCAAAATAATCCAAAGGCCAAAGTGGTACACTTTTTAAAATTTATTTTTTTAAGGATTTTATTTATTTGTCAGAGAGAGAGAGAGAGAGAGAGAGCGCGAGCACAAGCAAGGGGAGCAGCAGGCAAAGGGAGAAACAGGCTCCCAGTGGAAGAGGGACCTGGATTCTGGACGCGATCCCAAGACCCCATGACCTGAGTCAAATGCAGACACTAAACCCACTAAGCCACCTAAGTGCCTCCAAGGTGGTACATTTTGAAGTGACTTGTTTTGACCCCCTTCCGTGCCCTCAACTACTTTAAGTACTCTGCAAAGATGAATAACACATGGTGACTGACTTGAAGATTAAAAAAAAGCAATATCCTTTTATAGGTCAGTTCTGAAAAACTAAATGTATAATAGTTAGATTCATAGAAAGTAAAAGATGGCACCAGGGACCTGCCTGGGTTCTTTGGAACATGAGGACTATGAATTAGTTTAGAAGTGTTTCTAAATTGGAAAGTTTTTTTGGGTGACCACAATCAACAGAACAAAGCAAATTTGGGGAAGATAAGTGGCCTCTTTTGATATAATGTAATAGACTTTAGACAAATATAATAATTGTTCTGAATTTTTATGCTTATAAGATGGTTGAATATAAAAATTGCTTCTATATTATGCCAGTAAATAAAAAACTTAGAATATCAAATTTTATATGATGACCAAGAACAAGTTTATTGATGACTTTTTATTTCTTAATTTATTTCTCTATTTTATTTCTTAATTTATTTATTAATTAAAAATAATTGATCTGGAATGCCAAATCTTTGATGATATTAATTCAATGAAACATCAGTGAACCAGAATATATTGTGCCAAACCTTGACCCTTGTTTTCCACTAAGCTCTTTAGGAAGCTCTGTGTATTTTTTGGTAATATTAATACATTATTACAAAATACATCTTTAGTGTTCTGGCATTCCTTGGTTCACTGCCAAAATTAATGCCTTATTTGCAACTGGAAAATAATTATATCCTATGAAAATTTGAATCAACAAATATAAGAGAATTAAAAGCATTTACTTCTGACTGTAAGTACCAAACCCAAGGTATATTATCTCTTTCCACAAGATTTCAATATTATTTTTTTTGTGTCTTTTCTTGTTCTCTCTGCAGTAGGTAAAGACATAGGCAAGGTACTAGTCATAACATGTCTCCAGTATAACGGGAAAATCAATGGATACTAGTAATTTTAAGAATATTAGAGACAGCCACTCTCTTTGATAGAGTTTTTGGACTGAGACTCTACAACAAAAAGTAATTGAATATTAATATAAATCTCAAAAGCAAGGTTACATTTGACCAAATTAAACATAAATAATATATTATTTAAATTATAGTTTCTGAGTGAACTGGCCAGAGGTATTAAAGCAAATGTTTATTGACTTTCTTGTCCTCAGGATCTATTGTCTTTCTCTGATTTGCTGCTATAAAAAATAGTTGTCAGCTTCTTAGAATACTTTCTAACTTGCTTCTATAACAAAAGCTTTACTTTGTTCCTCTTTTTCCTTGTGTCTTTTCTTTCCTAAAATATGGAGTTGAAGTCACTATTTTCATTATCCAAAAATTAGGCTTGATAACAGGAGAAAACAAAAAGATCTCTTAACAAGACACATTCACAGAAACATGCAGGAAATTGAGGAGGAAGGCCATGAGATCCATGTAGATGGTTAAAAAAGTCCTAAAGAACTCCTTAACCACAACCCATGCTCTGTCAGTGACCAACAACTTCATCTCCCTGATCTCCCTGCCCAGCTCCTCCATGCAGTGCACCACAAAATCCGCCAACATGAGCTTGTACATCTGTTCTGTGCAGAATCTAGGTATCTGAAAACTGATGTCACATTCTTCAACTGCTTTCCTTTCAATGATAAAGAAATTCTCTGCTGAATCATCATGAAGCACATATTGTTTTCTTGCCTATCTTTGAATTCTTTAAGCATCAGGGACCACTTTGGACACCTGAATTTCTTCTCAAGTTACACTGCCTTCTTCTTTCTAGGGCTGCAGTTCTTAGCAAGAGGCTAATTTTGTGATTAAGTGTTGCCCAGCATTTAATTCTTCTGTTTAGTGGTCTTGCAGACAGTGGGTAGATAGATCCTGGGTAAAATCTTCACATACAATTGTTGACTCAGACCAGTTAGCTAATACATCATTGTCAATTCTTGGTATTCATTATTCAACTCCTCAGCTCTACCTCGTACTTGGGACTAGTGCGGTTTTGGAAGACGGAACAAAACAGAAGGTGCTTCCATCCTCTTCTAAAGCCAGCTCATTTACACAGTAGCTTCATCATACCAGGATTATTTAGATATGGACCCAGATCTGGCCTCTCTCTTTCCTGTTAAATATTACCTTCACAATATATCTAATTCTCAGTATATGAGAGAAGAATGTACATTTGTAACTACTGCTACCAAGATTTTTTTGGCCTTTACAATGGCTTCATATTTCTGTATATGCTTTTTACATATATTTTCTTTTCTTTAGTATTTTTACGATATCTGCTTTTCTTGTCTTTGTTCCACTTTTTCTTTCTCCTTCTCTTATTAAATAGTGCATATTCTGCACATTGATTTCTATTCCCATTCTGTGAAAACACACGTTTTTGTCTCTACTGAAGGGATGAGGAAATGCTTTCTGTAAAGGACCAGAGAGTAATAGTTTAAATTTTGCAGACCATACCGTATAATGTCTGTCACATTTATCCAACTTTGCCCTGGTAGTGAAAAATGAGCCAGAGATAGTATTCAAATAAGGGATCAAGGCTGTGTTCTAATAAAACTTTATTGTCAGAAACAGATGGTAAGCCTTAGATTGAAGATTCTTATTCTATATCACATGCTTCTATGTAAGGAGAGAAAAAAAAAAGACCAAATTCTCAGGATTTTATTACCTTGAAGAAAACACTGTAAGAAAACTATTCTCTTTCCCCTGAGGAACTAAATCCTGTTTTTACTAGAACATTTTGGGATTCTCTAATACAATAAACAAGAGAAAAGAACAAAAATGAGATTGCAGCTATATGACAAGGATAAAAGTAACCATAATTCCAAGTCTATTAAAGTCCACAAATGACCCACAGCTATCTTACAATATGCAAAACACATGTGACATCTAGTTGTTCAATTGCAAATAGCCTAAATGTGTTAAACAGTTGCTTTGATAAACAAGTTCTCTTACCAAGCCATCATTACCTTTGGAAAAATTGATTTAAATATGTAAACAATCTTCTATTCTGCTGTTTTTTGCCTGGCTCCTACAAAACTGGTTTTGAATTTTTGCATCATTGCTGTTATAACATTTGTGCAGCATCAAAGTCTTCCAAGACCTAATGAGCTTTTGAATGACTCTGCAGGTAAAGAGTGACAGTAGGTGAATGGGACAATTGGAAAAAGCAAGCAAAAGAAAAAACAAACAAACAAACATTATTTCGGTCTAAAAATAACTGTCGAAAAATAAATTATCATAATAAAAGAGATTAAGTGTTATAATTGGATTTATGCAGACAATTTAAAGAATGTATCTACCCTTCCTGCACTTGCTGCTTGGTTTGGTGTATAGACAAATACTATAAATGTTACAACTTTAAAAAGGTAGGAAATCATAGTTTAATTTATTGCTAACAAATGCATTGACTGGTGTTTATAATAAATAAAAATTTCCTTGAAAATAGAATATTTTGAGGCACCTGGGTGGCGCAGTCAGTTGAATATCTGCCTTTGACTCAGGTCATGATCCCAGGGTCCTGGGATTGAGTCCCACATTAGCCTCCCTGCTCAGCAGAGAGCCTGCCTCTCTCTCCCTCTGCTTCTTTCCCTGCCTGTGCTCTCTCTTTGTCTCTCTTTCTACTAAATAATTTTTTTTAAAAAAGAAAATAGAATATTTTTCTAATTCTGCATCCCAAATGCCTATACATTGCAGCACCCATTGTTAGTTATAAATGAACAACTTTATGGATTAATTTTTATTAGATATGCATCTCCCTTGGTGTAATACGTGACTATATAATTTAAAAACCATTGCTAACTTTCTCTATCATGAACAAAAATATATCACATAATTATAAACACTGTTGCTACCCTCCCCTTCTACATAACATATGTGTTCAATTCTTAGTGGGCATGTGGCTCTATATAAAAGATCTAAGACCATTGTTTCCAGAGCTGAGGAATATGTTATACAGATACTGTCCAGCAATAGAGTCAGTTTCAAATTGGTATTTGTATCCAAATTATCATGCATCGTTATATGGAAAAGTAATTTAAAAACATCTTAACTGGGTGGCTCAGTTGGTTAAGCCACTGCCTTTGGCTCAGGTCATGATCCTGGAGTTCTGGGATCAAGTCCTACATCAGGCTCCCAGTTCTGCGGGGAGTCTGCTTCTCCCTCTGACCTTCTCCCCTCTCATGCACTCTCTCACTTTATCTCAAACAAACAAATAAAATCTTTTAAAATGAATAAATAAATAAATAATAAAAATTCTTAGAATTAGAAATCTTAAACTGAGATAGATTTTAGTCTGGGCATGGAAAGGAAAGCAGCAGTGACAAGGAATGACGTCACTGAGTGGACAGAAAGGATGGTGTGCCTCTGAGTGATTTAAGGTTGGGATACTAGGTAAGCATTAAAGAGGGGTACTGAAGTATTTCACTGTATGACATTCTTATGGTTTTACAGATGGTTTAATCTAATATAATACATTTGAATTATAGTTTGAGGAGATTTGGAGAACTTAAGTATACTCCAGTGTATATATTTAAGGTCAGGAAATCACAAATTTAATTCTATTGTTAACTTATTTGTGTTTCAAAGTTCTGGATGTTCTCTTAAGAAAAAAAAAGATCTTGATATTTTCTCAGAAGGCTAGAGATTTTTAAAAAGAAATTTCATATTCTAACAAGACATTTGTCTTTGTTTAAGGTCATCCTTACAACTTTGAAGAGGGAACATGCTGACAATTTATGAAGCAAATGTCATCTAACTACCCATAGAATAGGGCAAACTTACATTACCTGTCATAGCTACACTGAGAAATTGCAGGAAAAGACAACTGTACAGAGAATGTATCTATACTCTTGTCTTTTTCCCCTTTATGCTGAATATGCCACTAGAGTTAGACAGAATCAGATTACTTTTCTGAATAGAAAATTATCAATGAAGAATCTAACAAAGATGTATAGGTCATTTTAATTTATTTGAAAAAAATTTATAGTCTTAAGGCATATCAATTTCAGTCACTAATCACATGACCCAATTGGAAAAAATATATTCAACTACAGCTTAAGTTCAGTTTGTGGAAGAATATCACATGTGCCTGAAACAATACTTGGATTCCTATAAATGATCAATACATGTATATTTGATTGACTAACTAATAATTAATCTACTCAAAAATTGAGTGGGTTATCTCAAATGTTAGTGAAATTTCTTGTTGCTAGCAGTTCTCATTACTGAAGGTATTAAAGGAAATATTGGATGACTGCCATTGGGTAGAAGTACAAAGAATTCTTTTTTAAAAAATATTTTATTTATTTGTTAGAGAGAGAGCACAAGCAGGGAGAGAAGTACACTGAGGGAGAAGCAGGATCCCTGCTGAGCAAGGAGGCTGATGCTGGACTCAGTCCCAGGATCCCAGGATCATGACCTGAGCAGAAGGCTGATGCTTAAAAGACTGAGCCACCTAGGCGTCTCAGGTATATAGAATTCTTTCACTGAGCTTATATTTGAGCTAGATATCATGCTTAATATTTTCTCACACTAAGACTTTGCCGTTTCAGTGAGAGGTTGATAATTCTGAATACAAATAAGAATACAACCAGAGACGACATTATATTCTGAATATATATGTAGAATGGCTATTTTGCTTAAGATGATATGAGTGTCTAAAGAGTTAAGTCTAACTTTCATGTGAAGATGGATAGCAAAGAATAGATAAATCTGGTTGCTTACAAATAATCAAGGGTGCTATATATAAATCAAAAACTATTTGAATTATGTGAGTCCTTAGAGAGCATGTATTCTACTTCTGCGGTTTTGTGGTGTAGGAGGTACAGAAGACGCATACCCATTAAAGGCTTCCAGCTGGATAAGAGAACCAGAACTCTATGACTGACTCCTGGTTCACTGCTTTTTCCTTTTTTATTAGCATTTTCCTAGTGTATCTAATACATTTTTATTACTTATACTGTCAAGTCTGTGTTTGAAACTTTTGAATAAGTAAATCTTTAATGGAAACTGCACTTAAAATATATGCTAACATAAGTATATTTTTATTTTGATTATGATGAAGGAAGAAGCAATGGTTAATCAGTATTATGACCAAAATGTCTAAAAATGAAAAACTAATCATCAAGGAACAACCTTGACCTTCAGCATATCAAGAGGAACACTTACAGACCACAACTGACTGGATTCAGCAACTTTGCAGGAATTAAAAACATCTAATGATTACATGGCAGTGGGAGGGAATTCTAGCATCCATTAAAATCATGAGCATGAAATACAATTCTAACTCCTCAGTGGCTACTGTGATGAAGGCAAACAGATCTCGATTCCTCAAAACCAAAACATGAAAGGAAGAGAAAATATTAGTACCACGTTAAACTCTATGCATTTAAAATCTAGTTGTAAAGGTTTCCACACCAAACACAGGTGGAATGGCAGTAGACTGCCTATTTAAATCATACAAATTTAACTATGTTCCTAATAACATTTCACAAGGTGTATTGAAGTTTATAAAAGGGGAAAGTGGCTTTCAAGGTCTGTAACAACTTGGAAGTGACTCAACTACTTGGTCCTCATTTGTGGCTTATCCGGATTCCACATACCTTAGCTTGAATATATTATATGTGTCCTGATGATGTCTTAACTCCCCCAGTCAGGAATGTGTTTCTTTCAGATTTCATTTTCAATTTTATTCTCTCTCTCTCTCTCTCTTCCTCTCCTGTCTCTCTCTCACGTACACTCTCTCCCCCTCTCCTTCTTCTTTTCTGGTTTATTGGTATTTGGGAGGAGTTGCCATAACATGCATGAAGCTGAGGGCCACTCATTAGAAGCCATTATTCAGGTGGTTATCAAGTCTGCAACAAAATGAAGAAGTAAAAATACGTTTATTAATGTAAAAGGAGAGACTCACATATGAAATTAGGAGGACTTTCAACCCAAATTCCAATGTTTGAAGGAACTGAATGAAAAGTGAACCCTGGAGGAATAATTGTAAGTCACATTCATGTCATTTTCACAGATTTTATGCATTGCTTCTGGATTAGAGTACAAGATTTGTTAAAATTTCTGATAGCATAGGGTTTCCAAACAGGTGTATGGCTGCCAGTGCATTGTTAATGGGTTGTTGTCTGCCCCAGGTTGACAGATACACACTGCATGTCACTTCAAGTGCTCTTGACGGTGCTACAGTGAGGAGAAGTTCTATGAACATTTTATCTAACATTGCCCAGGTGCAAACACACTTCAGATCCTCATTGTGCATCTCTCACATTTTGTGACAGAGCTGCTCTTGAATATCCCTAGCACTTTGGGATCCCACTGAGTACCCACAGAATGTGCAAACCAGGAGTGGTTGCTGCTGATACCCATGGGGTCATTCTTGACCAATGGGGAATAGAAGTCAATAAACAAATTAATACTCTCCTTCTTTATGCACTAGGTGGACTGTTTGTGACTGAGCTCCCAGAGTTCATAGTAATGGCCAACATGGTCAAATGCATCTTTTCCTCCCTTTTGATTCACCTGTCCCTCCTTCCTATTCCCTAATGTCACTTTCCAAATAAACTACCTACAGCCCTGTTTCTCAAGGTCTGCTTTTGAAGATCTCAGTGTAAGATAGCTAAGATTTATAACTCACAGTCTTTATTGTGGTTAAGTAGGTCCTTCCGTAGCTGGAGTCCTCTTGTCTACCACCTACTGGTGAAAGCAGACTCAAATGTTTATCTAAGTGTGTTGTGCAGATATTATCATTTTTTTGAGTGTATCATGACTTCAAAAGTTTAGAGATACTGCAATAAACTATAAATGTATGATGGTTTGCTATTTGACTATAGAATGCATAATTTACAAAGAATTAACCAAAAAATACATTTTATAGAATTTCATTTCTGAAAATAAAATGCTCTTGGTTATTACTCGATTCAATTACATTACTAATTTAGAAGGTGATATGGGTAACAGAGTAAGACAAAAGAAAATTGAATGTCTAAGGCACATAGAGGAGAATAATGATAAAGCATGAACTTCAATAAGATAACAGACCACAAAGGAATCATGAAACATTTAGATTTTAGCTCAAATGACTTGGTATTACCTACAATGTAGAACAACTAGATCATCACTTTTGCATTATGTTTTAAATACTAAAATGAAAATATATAGCTTTTTGTCATGGGAGAACAGCCAAATTTTGTGGAATAAACCCCTTACATTCTGTTACCCTGCTTTTGCTATTTATATGGAGTCTTTATGCTTTCAAAATGTGACTCTCAAATAATTCAAAATCACTATTGGTATGCTGCAGAGTGGTGTCTTCTTACATCATACATGAAGTGCTATAAAATTTGACCTTCCAATTTGAGAGCTTATAGGGTAATACTCCCAATTTTCCATGAAAAAACAATACTTTCACAAAAAAAAAAACAACCAAGTTTATATATAGGTAAATATTCTTTCTATACCTATAGCTACACTTTAACTAAATTTGATGTGAATTACATTTCTATTAAAAAAATCACTTTCATTATATTCATAATCTGCTTTCATATAAGTCCAACCAAACCTCCCACTGCTCATTCCACTGTCTCTAATGGATATATGTATATGTGCCTTTATTTATAATTATATGTGGATAAGAACATATATGTTTGTGTGTGTTTAATATATATTTTATATGCAGTATATTTTTTGTACATTTTAAAAGAAAGTTTTAAGAGTTTAGAAAAAGTATATTTCTTCTCCCATCAGAGAAGATTGTCTTGTGCATCCATTGAAGTCTCCTGTTAAGCTAGGTTCTTCTTTGTCATTTCACATGGGTTGTCTATCCTTGACTGACCTGGAACACTGTGATCATAGGATATAGACCCACTGGGTTTGGGCTGCTGCAGTCAAGAGCTGAGGCAATCCTGCCTTGTTTGACCCAATGAGGGCAAAACGGTGAGCTTATCTCTCATGTGGAAATTGATTCTGACATCAACCCCACTCTTTTATTGTCAGATTTGATGTCCCTAGAGTTTCCAGGGAGGTATTTTTTACATTCTAGTTTTTACAAATGAATAATTTTCCAAGTTGCTTGGGACCTCAGAAGTGTAAACAGTTTTGTTTACTTGTTCATTTTGCAAATTTGCAACTCTTATTGTTTTTACAAGCTTAGTTATCTAACCTGAAATCAAAGAGATTTCTTTTTCAGTTTCTATCAAACTGAAAAGCGTCTTCTCCCTTACTTCCTTTCCCAAAATAATAGGGACTGTGGTGCTGGGTTGGCTTAAGTGGTTAAGTGTGGACTCTTGATCTCAGCTCAGGTCTTGATCTCAGGATAGTGAGGTCAAGCTCCACACCCAGTGTGGAGCCTACTGAGAAAAAAAAAAAAAAAAAGCTGGATCAAAGTTGTAGGGATTAACTGATGTCTTCATAGAGCCAAACACTAGCAAAGATTCTTAAAAAGAGAAAGAAAGGAACTTTCTTTAAAAAAAAAAAAAAAAGCACTTGCTTACTATGGACAGAAAGACAAGTAGGGCATAAAGCATAAATAAATTCAGTTTGAGTGATGTTTCACTAAAGTTGTCCACTACATCAATTGCTAATAGGTCATGATTCCCGTTCTTAAAAGTAAAGTGATATTTTCCACTAGATTTTAGACCATGCATATGTAAAAATTAAATATGATACATTCAAAAACAGGTGTTTTTCACAAATCTGCAGCAATAAAACTCTTTTTATGTCTACAAAGTTGTATGTGAATTACTATGAAAATAGTCTGTTTTCACAAGTTTACTTTGTGATACCTGCAAAAATGAGACATTCAATAAACATTTAATAGAAAGGCTTAATCTAATTATATGACACTTATTCCCAGGCATATTTTTAAAATATATTGTTAAATAAGTTATTAAAATAGTTACTTATAGGGTGCTGGGTGTCTCAGAGGGTTAAGCCTCTGCCTTCGGCTCAGGTCATGATCTCAGGGTCCTGGGATTGAGTTCCACATCAGGCTCTCTGCTCAGTGGGGAGCCTGCTTCCCCCTCTTTCTCTGTCTGCCTCTCTGCCTATTTGTGATCTCTTTCTCTCTGTCAAATAAATAAATAAAATCTTTTAAAAAAAGAACATCTTAAAGTAGTTACTTATACACTTACTTCAAATTTATAGGATTTGTACATTTCTATATTTATTTATATTAGACCCCATTTGGTATATGATAAAAATTCATTCTCATTCAATAACTTCCATAAAAAGCTTTTTATTGAAATGTATGTACATATAGAAAAGAACACAGATGTATAAGTATAGAGCCCAATATATTTTCTCAAATAAAGACACCTGCCATCACCAGCACACAGATTAATAAACAAAATTTAGCTCCATCTTAGAAGATCTTGTGTTTCCTTCCATCCAACACATCTCTTCTAACTGAAGATATTCATTTTTCTGACTCTTAGTGGATTAGTTTGGACTGTTTTGTACTTTAATAAAAGAAATTGTGCAGTTTCAGTTTGGCTTACATCATTCAATTTATGTTTATGAGACCTATTCTTCTTATTGCATGTAGTTATATGCCATTTATGTTTATTGCTGCATAGTATTCCACTTTATCAATATATCATAATTAGTTTATTCATTCTCTTAATGATAGTATATGGTTAGTGGACAGTTCAGAGTTATTAAAAATTGTGCTGTTATGCATATTTAATATTTGTCTTTGGTCAACATGTACAGGAATTTCTATTAGGCATAGACCTAAGAATGACTGATAGTGATTTTTCATGTTTAGTGGATATTCAGAAATCTTTTATAAAACATTTGTTCTTTTGCCCATTTTTTACTGGGTTATCTCTGTTTTTATTGATTTGTTGTTCCGAATATTTTCTGGATGAGTCCTTTGAGGATATATGTATCATTAATATTTTATCCCACTTATGGGATGCCTTGGTGGTTAAGCAGCTGCCTTTGGCTCAGATCATGTCCCCAGGGTCCTGGGATCGAGTCCCACATCAGGCTTCTTGCTCATCGTGGAACCTGCTTCTCCTTCTAGCTCTTCCTGCCACTTTGCCTGCTGTGCTCTCTCTCTCTGACAAATAAATAAATAAACAATCTTTAAAAAAAATTATCTCACTTAGCAAATTGCTTTTCTATCTTATTGATGTTGTCTTTTGTTAATGTAGGATAATTAATTTTACAAATTTTAACTTTTTTCTTTCGCTGTCAGAAATTTTGTGATGTCTCATTTTATTTTTTAAAAGATTTATTTTCATATTTGAGAGAGTGATAGAGAGAGGGAGCTAGGAAAGGGGCAGAGTGACTGGGAGAGAATCTCAAGCGGACTCCCCACTAAATGCAGAGCCTTATGTTGGACTCCATCTCAGAACCCTGAGATCATGACCTGAATTGAAATCAAGATTTGGATGCTTAAACAACTGAGCCACTTAGGTGTCTTCCTCAAATTTTGTGATCTAAAAAGTAATCTTTGGATGCCCTGAGGTCACAAAGAAGCTCTCTTACGTTTTCCACTAAAAGTTTTATTATCTTACTATTTTTTCACAATTTTTTTTCAGTGTTCCAAGATTCATTCCCCATTCCCCACACCCAGTGCTCCACGCATTAGGTGCCCCCAGTACCCACCACCAGGCTCTCCCATCCCCCCACATCTCCCTCCAAGTTCCTCAGTTTGTTTGTATCCAAAGTCTCTTTTGTTTCGTTTCTCTCCCTGAAATACCTTACTTCCCATTTACTTTCATTATCTTACTTTTTAAACATTTTTTTAAGATTATATTTATTTTTTTTGACAGAGAGAAAGAGAGAGCTCAAGTAGCAGGCAGATGGAGAGGGAGAAGCAGGTTCCTCACTGAGTGGAGAGGCTGATGCCTGGTTCAATTCCAGGACCTGAGACAATGACCTGAACCAAAGGCAGATGCTTAACTGACTGATCCACCCAGGTGCCCCTTATTTTACTTTTCATTTAGATTTTCAATCCATCTGAAAATGACTTCTGTGTGTGATGTGAGGTAGGGGGTCTAAAGATCTTTCTAAAAAATATCCTCTCTTTTTACACCACTTTGTTAGCTTTGCCATAAATTAGGTGACCATATATGTATGGATGTATTTCTGGGCTCTCTCTTCTGTTCCACTGGCCACTTTGTCTATACTGAAGTTAATACAAGATTGTTTCAGTATTATGAAAATGATGTATTCTGATATCTTCAAATTAGAGAATATAAGCATTAATAATAATAATAATGAGATAATTTACAATTCTTGAAATATGAAAAATAAATTTGTTATATATTATTTTAAATTTTTATGTAGACCAAAATACATAGATTATTTTAATAGGTCATAAAAATGTAGATTACTAATATCATTCTAGCAATATAACAATATTCTTTTTAATGGAACTCTATTAAGATGATTTCTAGGTACTTTTCTGATGTATTTTAATTCTTTTGAGCATTTCTATACTTTTTGGCATGAGATATTACAGGTTCACATTGTAGTTTTCCTTACACAGTCATAAAATATGTATTTCACCAATGACATCAGATTCCTTAGGGAAGAAATGAATTTAGAAACTAAGATCTTAGCATTTATTTTGATTTATATGATTGGTGCTCTGTGGCCTTTCCAAAATGAGAATAAAATGTGTGTGTATGTGTGTATGTGTGTGCACGTGTGCATGTATGTAACTATACACATATGTAGACAAAAATATGTGCATACATATGGATATATATGAATGTACAAACACTTTCACACACATATGCACATCTACTATATTTAATTTCACACTAACTCCAATTCCAATCCAGCACCTTGAGATTCACTTCAGATTACCCTGTTTTCATGTTTGGAACTCCTTTTGCTAACATTGGGAAATTTGTCTAGCAATATCCAATGTATTTCATTTATTTCCTCTATCTCCCTTTATATAACTAATAACTGACAGCAGCTATAGTTCCCACCTCATTTGGATTCTTTCTTCACATGGGCCTCAAGCCTCACTGTGCCTCTCTTTTTGCTTTTGTCATTTTAATGGCTCTGATAAAATTGAGGAAAAAAGAAAGAATGGGAAGAAAGAGGAATCCTATTTTTCTTTGGGCAAGTTTTGGGAAACAAATCTAACTTTGTTTTAAGAGAAGATCAATGACAAAAGGAAAAAAATAAGAAAATAGAAAGACTGTTGTAATCCGCTTTTTATTTCATGAAGAAGGATAAGGTCCTCCTTCCAATATTTATTATGTAATATTATTATTGCTCCTGGTAAGAGGTGGCACAAGGATTACCCGTGATCACATTTTAATCTTGATCTGATCGTATTTTATTAAAAAGTATCATGTATTTCTCAGCTTCCTAAACAAAACTTATTACAGGAAAGATTATGTGTATATGTCTTACAAGATCTCAAAATAAAGGTTGGTCAATTGAAATCTATATATAGTTTATTTTTATTTTCTTATGCCCTCAAGTTGGAAGTAAATACTAATTCTCTGTCCTATAGCACCATGTTGCACTTTTTAAAATATCTTGTTTCTTTTAGTTTCTGCAATCATCATCTTTGTCACTTTTCTCAAAAAGTTGAGTTATTCATCCTTTAGATATATTAAACATTGAATAAGGCATTAAACAGGCAGGGTACCTGACTTCAGATAGCATTTATTCTACTTATATCTTACATGTAATGTGAATATTATTAGGTTATTAGCTATATAAGAAAATATTAGCTGTATAAGAAAATAATCCCAAAATGTATAGTGGTTTAAACATAACATGATTTTTTTTTCTGTGAAATAAAGGTGAGTTTTTCTGGTCAATAGGATGACTCTTCTCCCCACAATCAGTTAAACTTACAGAACTTCTTCAGTCTTCCATACATGGCTTCGTTGTGATGGTTTCCATTAGGTCAACCAGAAGGTGGATAGTTCAGGGAGCAAGCACATGTGGGAGGCTTCTGTGGGACAGAATTGGAAGTGGCTGATCTCATTTATTCTGTTCTCATTCCATCATTAGAACCCTGTTACATGGCCCTGTGAAACAGCAAGGGAATCTAGGATATGTAGTATTGATATATGCCCAGGGAAAAGAAGAAATATTCTGATGAATAGTTAAGAACAGCTGTCATAGCAATATATCAAATGTATGAAAAGCAGACCTGCTCTGGTTGAGACACAAGTGAGCCATATGTGCAACTCAGTAGATATTTCCTAGCCCCTTAAAAACAGAAATGAATAACTTCAACAACAACAAAAATCCTTCAAAAAAATCTAGGTTTTCACAGAATGCCTTTTGGAAACTATTGCGTGAAACTGTATGCATTTACTCAGCAATCTCATTTTTAGAACTCTCTACTGTAGAAATAAAATCATATTTCAAAAACAATTGCATTACAAATGTACCCATTGACTCAGCAATCTCATTTCTGGGACTACATACTATAGAAATAAAAGTATATTTTAAAGATTATTGTATTAAACACATACTCGTTGTCTCAGCAATTCAATTCCTGAGACTCTAGACCAAAAAATGAAAGAATATCATGTTGGAAAGCTCTTTTCTCAGCAATCTGTTCTCTAGAATGTCTTATGAAGTGGTATTTGTGGTAGCAAAGGCAAAGCAAAATAAAATGAAAATCAAACTAGAAAGAAAATGGAAACCCTTTAACAGGAAAGTAATAGAAGGGATTCATAAATATTTTAAGATCATGAAATATAATGTGGCTATTCTTTAGAACTAATTCTAGTTGGAGTGCAGGAATTTCCAAAATGTATTGATAGATAAGAAAAGCAAGATGTTGATAATTGTACATAATATGAGCTCATTTTCCTAAGATAATGAAAAAATAACCAATATCTCTAAGTGCAGAGGGCATCTGTGTGAGGGGAGTTATAATATAAACATAATGAAAGGTATCGTTGTGTTTAATCTTTTAGTTTTTTTACCTGTCAGAGTGGGGCTCAACTGAGTACTGGAAACAGGAAAAACATAACGACTATACGCTTATTTACCCAGTGTAAAGACATTGAGGATACAATAGCTGAGATCATTAGTGAGAACACCAGAATACACATATGGTGAAACAACCAAAGAGACAGTCACGAAAATTATCATGATGTGTGTTAGTGTGGTGTGATCAGAGGTGGGTTTTATTTGATATTTTTTACTTTAACTTTATATATTTCCTAATAAATATAGAAAAGCTCCTAAAAAGCTCTTTTTTATAAGTTCTCTTTTTTTTCTAATATCATCAATATAAACAATGCCAGGTGAAAAAAAAAAAAGCCAGAAATGAGATTCAAATTATAATCTTCTTATTCCAATAATCCTTGCAGAATTCATGTATTTTTCAGTGTTTAAAATAAGAAGTTCTGTCAATTCCTACAGTAAATCTCCCTTTGGTACCATGGAGTTTGGAGTTTGGTTAGCAAGAAACTGATTGTGTGTGTGTGTGTGTGTGTGTGTGTGTATGTGTGCGCGCGCTTCAGATAATTAAAATGGCTTGTCTAAATTGTAGATGACTAACCATATATCATAAATTGCCTAAAGTATGAGACATATTTGAAGAATATTTCAAAGATGCACTTTTGTTTTCCTTTATTATTTATTTATTTAATTTACATTTAATTTTTTTTACATTTTAAATTGAAGAATAATTGATATACAATATTGTGTAGTTTCAGGTGTACAGCGTAGTGATTCAGTAGTTATATATGTTATGGAATGTTCACCACAATAAGTCTACTACCATCTGTCATAAAAGTTGTTACAATGTTATTGACCATATTCTTTAAGCTTATGTTACAACCCCAGGTCTTAATTTTATAACTGAGAAATAGTACCTTTAACCCTCTTCACATTTTGCCAGACATGCAGTTTTAGTAGGGATTCATAAGAATAACTTTTATACCAATATTCTACTTGCAGAAGCTTTTCAAAGAACCTAATGAACCCAAGGGAATATTTTAATTTCTCACTGTTAGGCAATACAAAGAGAATTGTGTGCATATTCTTCCACAATTCTAAATAATTCAAATGAGTGTTCTGACTTTTAATGAGGCTTTCTCATCACTTTTCCATTTGAATATTTTTAGTACATTTTTGGATGTGTTTGGTTTCTTTTTACTCACTGTTCCTTTCATTGAAAAGAGATGCACAACAATCTAACAATTCTGTAATAGATTCTTAAATTTTGAAGAGTCAACTCAATTTTAGAGAAGTCAAATTTATCTACCTGTTTATCCACCTCTCTGTTCATCCAGTGATCTATTATTTATCTATCATCTATCTATCTATCCTCTATCATCATCATCTATCATCTATCTCTATCCATCTAAACGCCAACAATCTGATCTAGTCAGAGACATTTTGATAATTGCATCACTGAGTCTGAGAAAGGAATCTCCTGGTGAAGATGTCAAGAGTGGTCTCAAAGAAATATCTAACTAAATAAGACAGAATTGGAGACTATTTCAGAAGACTAACAGGAGGTTTTTTTGTTTGTTTCTTTTAGTTTTTCTTGGATATATCAAAGAGGTTGCAGATATCTTATTTCTCCTATGGAAATCAATCACAAGAATAGGTGGGAAAATTTCCCCATGATAAAACTGGAAATGTGGTGGAGAGGAGTCACTCCAAGATGGAAACTTAAGTGCTTTTCTTTTTGTAGTCATAGTCCTAGTTGGATAAAGTGCTTAGAATTTTGATATTCAGAACTATGTGGAATCTGGATTAAAGAAAACACTGTTAACTTTCTGTCTCTTTTTTGAAACCACATTACCAACTTGATCTTTTCAGACTATTACTTAAATTTGCCTTTGTCCTTGTGACACATAGATAAAATCACAATTCCTTAGTATAGCTTTAAAAGGCTAGTATACATACAAAATTTGTGATTCTATGCTTTTCATTCATTTGTTCAACATTTATTGACCAATTGCTGAATAAAATTTCTTTCAAGTTTGCAGAGAACCCAAAATATTTTCCTTTGCTTCTCTTCAATTCTTTATATTCTATCCAAACTCTTTTGTGACTCAGAATTCCTTCTGCTTTTATATACTGCTCAAATCCCATGGAACTATTAAAATCAAAACAAATATAATGACCATTATGTTCATGATATGTTGTTAGGGAAAAATACTCTCTTTATTCTATGAATTATTACACATATCACATTTTCTGCGTTACTATTATTTAGGTGTAAACCCTATGTGCCCCATAAGATTACAGAATGTAGGTCTAGAGCCTGTTAGTTCCTCTCACATTACCTTTAAAGAATCTACATTTTTTATTTTGTTTCCAGAATTTGTAGTATTCTATATTTTTATGTTGTTGTTAACTGGCAAATTTGTTTTTTTCTCTTTCCTCTATTAGAATGTAAGTTTCATGAGGATAAGAAACCTGACTTCAGATAGTTTTCCATTTTTTACTCATGCTAAATATAATGCCTGACTGAAAGATAGCTATTAAACTAATTGAAGATTTACAATTCATATTTTACCAGACAAATAAAATATTTGTGTCTAGGAAAACTTGGGTTCCTGTTTGGCACTGTCAGAGCCTTGCATCAAAATGCCTATTTTTGTCTTTCACCTCTCCCATTACTGGTATACACATAGTTAAATGCTGCTTAAATTATTAAGGAATGTTGAAAGACTTTGGCAATATTCCCACATTTTCAGTTATCTTTTTATACTTTTGTATTAAAATAATTTTAAATTTACAGAAGAGTTGCAAAGATATTACAGAGCTCCTGTATATGCTTCATTCAGCTCCCCTTAACCATAATCATGGTATATTCATCAAAACTAAGAATTTAATATTAATGTAATACTATTAACTAAAACAGTGATTCCACCAAGCTTTCCACTAAGATCCTCTTTCTGTTTCAGAATCTGGTCCAGGATAACACATTTAATTTAGTTGTTATGTCTCCTTCTCTCTTTAATCTGTGACAATTTCTTGGTCTTTCCTAGTTATTCATGACCTTGGAACTTCTGAAGAGTACTAGTTATACATTTTGTAGAACACTCAACATTTAATGTTCTTCCAATATTTTCTCATTAAACATTTAGCTTGTATTGGGGTTAGAAATTTGGGGGATGACATAAGAAAATAAAGAGGAAGATAGACTTTTAAATAGCCTCAAGTAACCTGTGTCTACATGAAAACATTCTAGAGAAATAGAGCATATACTTGGCCAAAATAGTAAAGCTGCCATCAAACCTGGCAACAACATGGTAGTTTCAAGGCAGATGGTGAAACACAAGCTTGGCGACTCTGGTGGAGGTTTAACACACAATACAAGGGCAAGATAAAAGGAGACAATATAAAAAAGCACAAAGTTTTAAAAATCCATTATCAGTTTACATAGAAATATTTCATAGCTTATCATAGAAACAATTTTATAATGGCCCAAATTTCAGAGCATTATAAACCGCTATGTATTTCATGAATATTTAAATAAACTTTCCACTAAAATCTTTTCAATATTGATATTTAATCCAAAATCTTATTAGGAAATAAATTAATTTTTAAAAATAAAATTTAAAAATATGTAATATTAAAAATATGTAATAAAATTATTTTGGTCACTTGTTAAATATCTCAATGATTTTCTGAGTTGCAACTATTCCAGATAAACTAGTTTAACATTCACTTCAGATGCTGCAGTTTGTATTTGTTTATAGTCGTTGGATGTCAAAAACACAATATTGATTTTCCATACTTTGGAATTAATTTCATAAAAATTTGAAACAGTAGTGGTAGTTTTAAGTTATATATCTCATCATAAGTTTTCAAAATTAGTTTAGATACATGTTTTAGAGGCCAATTTTCTTTCTTTTTTTCTTTTTTTAAAGATTTTATTTATTTGACAGAGAGAAACACAGCCAGAGAGGAAACACAAGCAGGGGGAATGAGAGAAGGAGAAGCAGGCTTCCTGCGGAGCAGGGAGCCCGATGTGGGACTCGGATCCTCCGGGTCTCCGGGATCATGACCAACTGAGCCACTTAGGCGCCCCAAGAAGCCAATTTTCTACATAACTTTCATTTTTTTTTATAAGAAACGAAATTTGTATTTCTACAAAAGTCACTTTATCTGCAAATGGAGAGTTTGGCTTCTTTGCCAATTTGAATGACTTTAAGTTTTTTTTTTGTCTGATTGCTGTCCTTAATATCCACAGATTTACTTTCTTATTTTAACTATTTTTTTTTCCTGTCAACATGAGATTAAACTTCAAATTATAATGTAATTAATTTTATGACCCCACAGATATTCGATATTAAGATGTTAGCACTTGGAGAGTTCTCCATTCCAATAAATTACATGTCCCAGAATATGATTATTTGCTTATATCTATTCATAACTTTAACTCATATTCAATCATGAATAAACTCTTTTAAAATGTAGATTTATACACTTGAAAATATGAATCCTAGTGTCGCAATATCAGGGATTCTGACTCTAGGAAACTTCACCTGCAAAATGGGCATAATAGTCACACTTTCTACTTTAAATAATTTTTTTCTACAACCTCCACTGTCTAGACTTAGCATTTTTTAAAAAAAATTGTTTTTAAAGATTTTATTTATTGATTTGACAGAGAGAAACACAGTTAGAGGTGGAACACAAGCAGGGGGAGTGAGAGAGGGAGAAGCAGGCTTCCCGCCGAGCAGGGAGCCTGACAGCGGACTGGATCCGGCACTCTGGGATCATGACTTGAGCTGAAGTCAGAGGCTTAACAGACTGAGCCATCCAGGCTCCCTTAGACTTAGCATTTCTAAATGATTTTCTTTTCTTTTCTTTTCTTTTTTAAGAGAGAGGGAGGAGAGAGAGTATTCAGAAACAGTGGGTGTGGGGGTTGCAGAGGGAGAGGGAGAGAAAAAAACCTTAAGCAGGCTCCATGCCCAGCACAGAGCCCCAACTGGGGCTTAATCTCAGGATCCTGAGATCCTGAGATCCTGATCTCAGCTGAAATCAAGGATACAATGCTTAATGACTGAGTCACCCAGAGGCCCCAACATTTTTACAGGAATTTTTAGAATAAGTGATAAAATTAAGACTAGAATCTTGCATTTAAGTGAGTTTATTTACCCATAAATAGTTTTTTGAACTTCTGCTTTTTCACATAATTTGTTTTAAAAGCTTGAAAACATTTCATGGGTTGTCTTTCATAGAAGTTATTTGAGACTCAAGTTAGCTCTATCTGCACAATTTACTTTCCCTAATTGAGCAGGTAGCTTTATTATATCATATGCATTAATAATCATTATCATTGTATAATAATTTAAATCTTATACAATTATTATCTCTAAGTAATGGCATATACATATGTCTAAATATCTATATGAGCTAACTATTCAGATTAACATCTTTTTTGGTCCCCTTCCAGATGAAAATTCTAAGTTTTTCTTCAAGGGCTAATAGGTGATTCATCAAAAATTTATTTTATATTTTATTTTTAATTCAAGGGTCTTCTTTGCCTGAGATTTCAGTAACTTTTAGAATCTGGACACTTAGGTAAAACTAGATGCATAAAATAATGGTATTAGGCTTTAATAGTTATCTTCTGTGATTAAAGAAAAATCTATAACTCATGATTAGAAATACTGTTGACTATTGTTTTACTTAAACTTATTTCAGCCACAAACAACAGAAAAACCTACTAAAAGTGTCCTAAATAATAAAAGATATGTTATTTCACAATACTAATTCCACAGTGCTTAATTTGGGGTGGTTTGATAATGTACTTCTAGTATAGATTACAGATACATGGAAATCTCAGAAAAATGTCAGATAGCCATGAAATCTAATTTTTTAGTAATATCACCCAGATACTATTAACTTATTTCATTTTTCTCTTATTTTCCAGGGGTTATATTATAAATGTTATTAAAATTAGATGACCTGCACAAAAGGTTGTGAGAATCCAGGCAGCTTTAACAAGCAAATGTCTGAAAAGATTTGCAAAAATATAAAGTAATGCTATCTTTCACACAATTATTTTATTTTAGAAATTATAGTTATGAGTCACAAAACATGTTACTCATGGTAACATGTAATGATTATATTCATTTTAATAAATTATAAATATTATTTTTTAAAAATTCCCATTTTAAATTCTTTTTTAAATTTAAATGCAATTTAGAAAAAATTAAATTTAGTTAATATATAGTGTACTATTCGTTTTGGAGGTAGAATTTAATAATTCATCAGTTTCATATAGTACCCAGGGCTCATTACATCAAGTGCCCTCCTTAATGTCTATCACCCAGTTGCCCTCATTTCAAAATTCTAATACAAGAAATACTGATAGATATAGTCCACATAAACAAAAGCTCTTTGGAGTCCTTACTAATTTTTAAAACTATAAGGAGGTTCTGAGTCTCTGGAATGTGAGAACCTCTGGCTTAATAGTACAGACCATTGAATACCTGGTGCTTTTCATCAACTAGTTCTGTCATTACCACAGACATTAATAATTTCTCCTCCATGACCCTCTTTATAGATAGGAATTGCTGCAGTAATCTGAGGTATCACATGCAGTTTGGTGATGCAACAAAGAAGACAGTTACTCCCAAATTCCTTCTTTTATGAGAGAGATGAATGTTACTCATGACTCTCAACAGAATTTATTGTATGCCCCACTGGCTGAGAAAGGGTAAATGATTACCTTAATCATTCATTCTCAAAAGGAGTGACTTTACTTTGATTGGCTGAGTCCAATTGTCATCCATTTCTAAGTACAGGAGGAGGGAGATCCACTTCCTGGAATTCGTGGCCAAGGGGAGAATGAATATTCAAACTCACTCATTATGGATTCTAAAATGAAGTCACACTCTTAGCTTAGGGAATGTATGTGAATGAAGTGTGTCATTTACATTTGTGTTAAATTTATTCTTCAAAATTAGGCAAATATTCGACCCTGACCATCTCATATGTGGCTCTGGACATAGCTTTTGTCCAACTAATTCTATTTTGAGATTCTTGGTATTTAAAATTATAAACTTTATAATTAACATTTTAAAAATTAATTAGGTAGTAAATATAGCTGCCAAAGTGAGTAAGTAATTTCTAAAAAGATAGCTTGAAACAACAGTTTGGTGGTAGCCATTCAAACATTAAGAGATAGAAAATTCAAAATAAAGTTAAGGCCACAGATCTCAAGAGCTTTCAGTACATTTAAAACAGAATATTCTACTCCTTCCTTGACAAATGTACCTTTTTTTTTTTTTTTTTAAAGATTTTATTTATTTGACAGAGATAAACATAGCCAGAGGGGGAACCAAAGCAGGGGGAGTGAGAGAGGGAGAAGCAGGCTTCCTGCTGAGCAGGGAGCCCGATGTGGGACTCGATCCCGGGTCTCCGGGATCATGACCTGAGCCGAAGGCAGTTGCTTAACCAACTGAGTTACCCAGGCGTCCCTCCTTTTCCCAACATATTGAAAATAAAGTATATATGTGAAAGTCTGTAGAGACTGTAAAGCACTAAAAACAGTAGCAGTCTATGTCTGCATTATAGTTGCTAATTTATTTATAATTATGTTTATTGTTTTATTTTGATTTGATTCTGAACCTTCCAAAAGCATTGGACTGTGATGTAATGTTTTGGCTATTAATCTTGGTCCTGTGCTAAAATTCTAGACCTCCTTTCATAAAAAGTTCTGATCTTCATTTTCTAATTTATATAATCTATTTATAAAATTATTAGATTAAGAAAAATGACACCTAAAATATTCTGAGATGTTAAACTTCCTTCAGTAGATAGAGTCTTCAATGTTTGCAAAAATTATAATGACTTGATTTAAACTGGTTGACCTTGTGATTAATTTTTTTTCAGGAAGAGATTTTAAGACTACATGTCCTAAAGAAATGATATTTTAGATGTCTGCCACAACTGATGTGCATGACAACTTCAAAGGCATTTAATTACTTTGTCTATTTTAGGTGTGTGCATAACCTTGCCTGATAAATATTAAAAAAATCTTATAAACATTTGATATTTTTCTGAAAAGGTTAAGGTCTCAGTTTTGTTTTAGAATAAAGAATCCAAGTAATCTACATTGCTAGTATAACATTCTTAATTTTTTTTTACATTTTTGCAAAATGTAAATTAAATGCTTTGGAAATTTTTTCAGTATCACTTCAAATATATTTGCATAGTATTTGTCATATAATGTTGGAAAGAGAGAGTGCTGATTCTCCTACTTTTCAGTAGACTAAGGTACTAATAAGAGTACCTTATTGGTAGGTATTATACATTTTACTTTGTAGATCACATACATGTAAGACTGAGACATTATGATACATCCGACTAAACATAAAACATTTAAGGCTATCTCCAAATTAAATATCAATTTCCACAATTGACAATATTTCAGAGTACCTCCAAGCATAATTGTGTTGGTCCCATTTTTAGAATAGTTTTGATTCATAATAGCCTCAAACTAGTCTCTCTCTCTCTCTCTCTCTCTCTCTCTCTCTCTGATTGTATTGACAAATGATCCACTGGAAACAACACATCTGAATTAAAATGATAATATTATATCCAATTTATATCCCTCCATATATGAGTACATAACCAGATAAATCAATTATACAGTTGAATTGAATAGGAGTTATAAGAATTTAGTCAAATCAGTCAATTCAGCTGTATTGGTAAAATAATTTATGATTTCACCTATAAATCTGAAGTTTCCAATTTATGTTTAAGTCTATCTCAAACATGTCCCATATAGAAGTTGCTTTGCTGGTGGCAAGTTAGTCTCACCCATATCTCCAGGGGAATTAGCTCAGTCTGGTGATGCATTTTATCAAAATTAAAATTAAATTTCAGTTATCTCATAATAGTTTTTCATAATCAACTGACAACCTAGTTAGTTAACACTACCAACATATTTTCTCTCCTGAAAGCTTAACAGGTGTTTGGTAGATTTTCTTCATCTGTTACAAATCAGTACTGATTCCAAATGGACATGTTCCATTCAATAGATGGACATTTTTTATACTTGTAGATATCCTGCACCTGCTCAAACAGTATCAGCTCCAAACTTGTCTTCTTAGTTGATGCTGGCTGTGCTGTTCTTGACACCTGGCCCATCGGATTCACATCATTGTCTCTATAGAAGAGATTTATTATACACACACTCTTGCACCTGTCTCAAATTATCTAAATCTGTCTATGTCTGGCACAATGTCCGTCTTAGTGAGGCTGTGGAGGGATAGGTTGATCTGTGCTGAATCACATTTTTGCTTCAAGACAAAATGATATATTAATTCTCTAAAAACTTTATAACTTCAGCAAAGTAAATTTTAGCAGTGTTACCATTAGAAATTCTCTTAAACTGACGATTTCATACATGAATTTTTTCCAATTTCCAGAGCAAAACAGACATATTTTAAAGGTCAGAAGGTTGAGGAGGTGCTTATTAAATAGGCTGGGAAAAAGTTGGACCTCATTACCTTTAGTCCATCTGTGATAAGGAAGGTAAAGCTAACCTCTGGGGGGGGGGAGGGAGGGCATGCATATTTGTAGTCTATGAAAATTTAAGTTAGCCAATATTGATCTCCCTGGAGGGGAAAAATGGAATACATGGAAAGAACAAAAATGAAAGAGGGAAGGATGAGTTCTAAGTCTTCCAAAAAATGGTATTTGTGGTTAATATATGTATTTTTCTCAACAGGACATTAAAAATTCTGAAGAGTTGACTATCTTATCATTGTTGGGATGACTCTTTTCTTTGCTATGAAAACTATGGGAATTGCAAATAAACATTAGGTTCTTATATTTCCAGCTTTTCTGTAAGTCAAAAGAGAATTCTGTTTCTCAATAATGAGTCATATAATCAGAAGTAATTAAAAAAAAAAAGAATCCACCTTGCATACTCACAAAACAGTTTTTTTGTTTTTGTTTTTGTTTTTTTTTAAATAGAGGGATCCCTTTAAAAAAGCCACAGAAGTCCAGTTTCAAGAAGATAACTGCAGTGGCACGGTTTTGAATGTTCTAAATTTCTTTCTGAAAAATAGTAGAAGTGATATCATAAAGAAAAACAAATAGGCATATCATCAACAAAGTGAACTGATAGACAATCCCTAGATACCTGAGAATGTAGGTGGATGTTAACAAAACACCAGTGGGGGTAGGACTAACTCTGGATCAGCATCTATGTCAGGAAAATAGTGAGATATTAAAGGTTATTAAGATATTATACTGATAAATTCAATGAAACAAAGACTGGTATTATCATCAAATATCTACAATGAAGAAAACTCAATTCTGAGTGAGTGAATTTGCCCAGTTGAACCTAGAATGATAGGTAACACTGACAGAAATCCTTCCATGGTCTGATTTGAGAGTTAGTCTCTGTCTCTGTCTCTGTCTTTCTCTGTCTCTCTCTCACACACACACTATGTCTGTTGTTATTAAGTGGGCATGAAGTGGCCATGAATGGATAAAATAGTACTGACATTTCCTAAATCTTTGAGGATCTTAGAGATATTCAACAAATACTTCCTCACAGAAAGATAAGAGTTTTCTGTTGAGACAAAACTCCTGGGAGAATGAACCACAACTGAGCATGGCAGGATTACTAAGGATAAGGAAGTGAGAGTCCAGATAGCAGGGGGAAAGCAAGCTCAGAAGTAGATTCCAGAACACACTGTAACCACAATACAAAGTGTATGAAGGTGAAAACACTAATATGGAAGGCAAGTACATAACAAAGCAGAAGACAGATTGCTTGTTGCAGGCTTATATCTGAAAGAAAGAGTGGGGGCTACACAAACAAGTCTTCAGGATAATAAAAGAAGAAATCTTAGAAGAAAGAGGATGAGGGAGAGGAGAAAGAAGAGAGAGATGAGAAGATACTAGCTTGGTCCATAATCTTTTCTTCTTCAGGAAAACCAGACTCAAGCATTGAGCAAAAAAAGGAATGAGATGAAATGCCACATCGATACTTTAAGAAAAAAAAGATGTCAATAAACCAAATAATTTTTTAAAGGTTTTATTTATTTATTTGACAGAGAGAAACACAGCTATAGAGAAAAAACAAGCAGGAGGAGTGAAAGAGGGAGAAACAGGCTTCCCGCCAAGCAGGGAGCCCAATGCAGGGCTCGATCCCAGGACTCCAGGATTGTGACCTGAGCTGAAGGCAGTCACTTACCCAATTGAGCCACCCAGGCAGCGCCCAAATAATTTTGTTAGAGATAATGAAAGCATTCCTACAATGTGACTATAAAACATATACTAATTGCAATACTTAGTATTTTTAAAGGAATAAAATTAATTAATAAAAAAGATGAAAATTTGAAAAACATCACACATTACATAAACTCAGACCAAGGTGAAGAAACAGAAGAAAGCTAAATGAGAATATCAGAACTTAAGAAAAGTATTCTAAAAGAAATTCAGAAATGAAGATTAAATTAGAATAAACAGAACACATAGAGGCTTCTGAAAGCAGTGTGAGAAAAATAGATGCTAATATGTAGAAAAACAGTGAAAAGTTAGAAATCTAGAGAAAATAAAAAGGTTTCAAAGGAAAATTATTTAAGAAGACACATAAAGTTATTTAAACTTACTCCAGCCACCTTCTCTATTACCTCCCTTCCCTAAAATGTGAAAAATAAATTGGAGTTGGGGCACCTGGGTGACTCAGTTGGTTAAGTGACTGCCTTCAGCTCAGGTCATGATCCTGGAGACCCAGGATCAAGTCCCACATCGGGGTCCCTGCTCCGCAGGAAGCCTGCTTCTCCCTCTCTCACTACCCCCTGCTTGTGTTCCCTCTCTTGCTGTGTTTCTCTCTGTCAAATAAATAAATAAAATCTTAAAAAAAAAAAAAAAAAACTGGAGTAAATATATAGAGCTAAATTAGGAGAACTTCCTGATTTCAGAAATATGTTGATAGGGCATACTGTGTGCCTGGTATAAATAATAGTAAGTAAATAATAGCAAATATTAGAAACTATTTAAATATGCATGAAAAATTAATTGAATTAGCAATGACATATATATTTATGCATCAAAAGAAAAGGAAAATACTTCTACTTGGTGATATGGAGTGGTTTCCACAATTTTTGTCAAGTGAAAAAAGCAACTTTGGTTTCTCTCACTACATACAGATCGATAGGTACATAGGTAGATAGATAAGTAGAAGAAGATAGATAATTGAAGTTGCTTTTTGAGACTTGCTGGATAACTGGCAAGAATGTTGAAGAAATAGATATGTTTCCTCTTGATTTTGTAATTATATGTGTGTGTATATTCATTATATATTATATAATATATGGTATGTATTATATACATTATACATATTATCTTTTTATAGAGTATATATATATGTGTGTCTGTGCATCTGTATTATCCAACTTTTTCTAATATTAATACCACTCATAATCATAGGATGCTTTACAAAGTAAGACTTTAACATTGGTGTAATACACACATAATTTAAAAAAAATTTTTTCTTAAAGAAACATTAGAATAATAGATAGTGCTATTAAAATGGTTAACTTAGTGAAAGGGAAGAAAAGAGGAAAGGAGGGAAGAAGACCCTGAAATAGTAAAGTGGGGGCAGTTTTCAGGTCCATTAATTCCCTGATGCATTATTGCACCATTCCAGTGCGCTGAATTGGTAATATTTCTTGAATGATTTTATACTGAGCTATGACAGGGAAGAGCTCAGAATTACTTCCCTGTGGTTAAGGGTTAATGAAGACTACAAAAAAAGTATAAAACATTGAAAATTATATATGCTGTTAAAGGCTAACTGTATCAAGCCTACAGAGAGATCCGGCCACTACTCAGAGGAAAAAAAATATTTTTATCTTGTTATTGATTGCTGGTTTTTTCTTACTTATACTTAATGGAAGATTTTGAAACATACCTAAACACCGACCCCAAATACCTTCCCTACAATTTGCTATTTTAATGTTTATAATCTGGCGCTTAAGTCTATCCCTCAAACCATGGAATTTATCTCTGAAGCATAAATATATTTGCCTGTGGCAAATATTTAGAGAACTAATTTGATAGAGACTTTAAGTTTTATGATTCGTATAAAATATGACATATTTATATATGTCTATAAATAGACATTTCTGAGATTAGACATAGCTCTCAATAATCATATTAACAAAATATTTAATAATTCAACTATTATTTAAAATAAAAATGTTCTGAACTATTGTTTCATTACTAACAATAGGAATAGTTAACATATGCTCACAATCTTACAATAACATCCTTAAACATTTAGCTAAATATCAATACTATTAAAAATCTTTAGATGAGGATACTTGCCGTTGTGAATATGCCTGTAGCTCTCCAGTGTCAGATACCAGTTTTTAAAAGATCTATGCTTATTTATAAAGCGGTTTTTGCCTAATAGTCAAAACAGTGCAAGTTCTCTTCAGGAAATTCAACAATACAGTCTGGAAAAGTTCAGTAATACAGGCTAGAAAAAGAAAATTATCCATAATAAGTTATTCTATCTTTTAGAGACATTAGTAAATGTCTGGTCTTTGGTAAATTGTGATGTGTATGAGCCTTAGTCATTCCACTTATCAAACGGGATTAGGGATTTAGTATCTGGAGCTTTTGGGATGGTCACATGACACAACTCAAAACACTCCTAACACTATGAATAAAGAATATTACTGTTATTATATCCTTATATCTTTTCTATTTATTTCTAATTTCATAACATACATAATGTTTTGTTTTATTTTTTTAGGATTTAATTTATTTATTTGTCAGAGAAAAAGAGAGCACAAGCAGGGGGAGTTGGCAGGCAAAGGGAGACAGAGAAGCAGACTCCCTGCTGAACAGGAAGCCTAGTGCAAGGACTCGATCCCAGGACACTGGGATTATGATTTGAGCCAAAGGCAGATTCTTAAATGATTGAGCTACCCAGGTAACCCCATATGTAATATTTTGAACTCAATTTTAGTCATCCAATAACATTATAAAAATTTCTGCAGATATATAAACTTTAAAGTAAATTTTTTTAAACAGTTTATTTTTTAGAGCATTTTTAGGGTCATAACAATATCTATATGTATTATTTTATAAAAGCCTATTGTGTGGAAATTACCTAATAAGACAACTCAATACTGTGATATAGATAATTCATGTTTATTATCTTTGTCCCATATAATGGAGATTTTAAAGCAAACAGTTCTGTGATATTCTCTGATTATTTACCTTAAAATGAAAATATACATGTCATATGACTGGGTCAAAAGTAATGACATGAAATTTCTTTGTTTTGTTTCTTTCACCAAATATTCTTCCACAAAGTAAATTATCATTCTTTTTTTTTCTAAATTGGTTGCTGAACAAGAATATATGTAATATGCTTTCTGTATTTACTGGCCACTGATATTATTTTTGGTGAGCTAATTATTTTATCTTTTGGGGCTCTTCACACATTTATTTTTAACTGTAGAGCTTATTTAACTTTATAAGTACATACCAAATAGTTAGATGTTAACCATTTTACTAGTTGTTAATTGTATGCCACTGACAATCATTTCAGAGATTTCTCATAAAACTGGTGAATGGAGAGGCTGGAAATTAATTTTCCTTTTTACATATTAATCATCACTGCATAAGATTTCTTTTAATAAATATGATCAAATTTTACTGTAATTATTCTACTTTAAAAATTTATTTTAAGTATACTTTTTTTCCATCTTAGGCAATGAAAAATAGGTAAACTTTTACAGTAATTCAGATTCAGTGAACAGAGTAGGGGAATGCTCTTCTTTTGACTTCCTTGGGGACTTTAATGAAACACATAGAAGCTGAAAATGATATGTTTCTAAAATCAATACTCTTGCCTTTCTGCCAAGAAAAGGGGATTTTTCTATATGTGTTTTTCATGTTTATTTTATTTTTTTAAAAATGCATTTATTCAGACGTTTTTTCTGAAAGACTTTCAAACCAGAATTTTTTGGAGACAAAGGTTTTCCCTTGTAACTAGATCATCAGAAAAGATATGTGTGCTTATTAAAAACAAACAAACCAAAAATAGAAAAAGCTTCAAAGCGTTTAAATAGTAACCACTTTAAAATAAACTTAACACTCAGAATTCCTAGTGGTGCTATTTCTGGAAAGACTTCTTACAATAATTGTAATTATTTAAAGAAAAAGAAAGGGAAGAAAGAAGGAGAGAGAGAAGAAGGAAGGAAAGAGAGAAAGAAAAAGGAAAGAAGGAAGGAAAGAAAGAAGGGAGGGAGGGAGAAACTGAGGAAGGGAAAAAGGAAGAGAAGGAGGGAAAAAGGAAGGAAAATGTTTTAATGTTAAAGTGTGTCTTAACCATTCATGGGGGTGGGAAGGAAGGATCAATTATTTCTTATCAAATCACTGAAAGCCTCTGACCATCACATTTATAATTCTATATGCATTATAGGCTACATAACACAAAAATAAGCTCTATAAAAATATGCAGCAATTCTATATGGCATGTCTCTTAGAATTAAGGTTTGAAGTCACTTTAACTAAACATAGATCTTTAAAAGATTATTTATTTATTTATTTATTTATTTATTTGTGAGAATTGAGCAAAAGAGAGAGACAGAGAGAGCATGACCAGGGGAGGAGCAGAGGGAGAAGGAGAAGCAGATTCCCTGCTGAGCAGGGAACCTGATGAGGGACTTTGATCACCTCGGACTCCGAAATCATTACCTGAGCAGAAGGCAAACAGACTAAGCCACCCAGTTGTCCAATATATAAAGATTTTATTTATGTATTTGAGAGAGAGAAAGTGAGAAAGCGTATGAGGTGGAGAAGGTCAGAGTTAGAAGCAGACTCCCTGTGGAGCTGGGAGCCCTATGGGGGACCGGATGTAGGACTGCATTATCTGGGACTCTGGGATCATGACCTGAGCCAAACGCAGTGGCTTAACCAACTGAGCCACCCAGGCGTCTCTAAACATATGTATTTTTTGAGTGACTGAGGCATACCGGGCATATTCTACAGATCATAGACAGAAATTGATATCAGAGATTAATTATCTAAATTTTTCCTTCAGGGAACTCCAGGTTTGAGAGAGAACACATCTAGTACAAGTTACCTTTTCACTAAAGGCATTAAGGTCAACTTGACTTCTCAGCTTAGTTTCTTCCTCCTGGAAGCATCACCCTTTTCTGAATGCTTAGATTCCTTTCACCTCTCCATATAATATACACACATTTTTTCATATGTATGATATCTACATCTATCTATCTCTCTATCATCTATCTATCTGACAGAGAAACAGAAACAGCGAGATGCTGGCCCAGTGCTTAGAAAAAATTGGGACTTAAGAAATAGCACAGAATGACTGGGTGTGCTAAGAACAAAATGCTATGTTACTTGAATGAAGAAGGTTCTTCCTTTTATTTACTGAGCATGGCTGAGTGGCTGAGTACTCATTCTTTTCTTTTATTTCTTTTTCTTTTTTATAAGATTTTATTTTGTTAATTTTAGACAGAGAGTTTAATAGCAGAGAGGGGCAGAGAGAGGGAGAAAGAAACTGAAGCAGGCTCCAAATTGAGAGCATAGCCCGGCATGGGTCTTGATTCCACAATGGCAAGTTGGTTGAAATCAAGGGTCGTGGGGCACCTGGGTGGCTCAGTTGTTAAGTGGCTGCCTTCAGCTCAGGTCGTGATCCCAGGGTTCTGGGATAGATTCCCACATCAGGCTCCCTACTCAGTGGGGAGTCTGCTTCTCCTTCTCCCACACCCCCTGCTGTGTTCCCTCTCAGCTCTATCTTTCTGTCAAATAAATAAATAAAATCTTAAAAAAAAAAAAAAGGAAAGAAAAGAAACCAAGATTCAATGTGTAATGGTCTGAGCCATGCAGATGCCCCAGTGCTCATTATTTTCTAAGACAGTAAAACAGGCAAGGAGATAAGTAAGTACAGCAAGAGGTGATAACCAGAAATAATCAATAGATTCTCAAAACTAAAAATCAAAGTGGATACTCAATGTGAAAATGTCCTCTGATGGATTATATAACAAGTAAATTATCAGAAATAACACTATTGATCATAAAGATATTATATGTTATGAGTCCCTGCTTCTGAAATATGAAGAAATATCTTTCAGTTTTTAAATTGTGTCCATGCTGATAAATATTTATATTAAGAATGAAATAGTTAGAAACATATGGGGGCCCACATAGGAGGAGAAAAATCATAACTGTACTTAAACTATTTACTAGGAATGTGGTTTGTCTTATCTAGTATAGAATCCACTGGGCCTGATAGTGGCCTGAATGACAAACTTTACAATTTGAAGAAGTCATTAAAAGGTAAAATCAAACTCATCTATGAAAATATTTGTGGCTCTAGAGAAAAACAGGAACAGTACAGCCAATAATCATTTTCTGTCTTGGGAAAATAAATAAGGAATATAAGGATTTCAAGAAATAAGACAGGTAGGACAGAAATGAAGTCCTGGTTTGGACAATTAACCAGAACAAACTAAAATTTTGATGTCTGAGGTGATAAAAGAAGAGATATCCTCATATCAACGCAGCACAGTTTTATCAAACAAGAATTACCTAGCAGAATTCTAATTTGGAGAAACATTTCAAAGAACATTATACTTAGACCTGGAAAATAGCAAATGCTTGATTACATTGCATGATACCAAGAATTAGTTTAATCAATAATTCCAATTAACTTGGTTAATCTTGAATAGTAGTGATTTAAATTTTTTTTTAAAGATTTTATTTATTTGACAGAGAGAAACACAGCCAGAGAGGGAACACAAGCAGGGGGATTGAGAGAGGGAGAAGCAGGTCTCCCGCCGAGCAGGGAGCCCGATGTGGGGCTCGATCCCGGGTCTCCGGGATCATGACCTGAGCTGAAGGCAGTTGCTTAGCTAACTGAGCCACCCAGGTGCCTCCGTGTTTTAATTTTTTTAAAGATTTTTATTTATTTATTTGACAGAGAGAGAGAGAGAGATCACACATAGGCAGAAAGACAGGCAGAGAAAGAGGGCTAAGCGGACACCCCACTGAGCAGAGAGCCCAATGTTGGACTTGATCCCAGGACCCTGAGATCATGACCTGAGCTGAAGGCAGAGGCTTAACCCTCTGAGCCACCCAGGTGCCCCAGTAGTATTTTAATTTTATTTTAAATTACAATATAAGATTGAGGGTTAAATCCCATATCCCATTTGATGTGCAGATATCAGAGTATTTATTTAACATAGAAGTAATATATCTGTCCTAGATTTTTAGTGACTACTATTGCTTTTAATTAAGAAAAATAGTCACTTTTTCATGTACTGTTGTTGCTTTTATAAGTTATTTGCATCTTCTTGCAAGAAATCACACAACTGGCATGGTCATTTCACAAGTTGTGGATATCGGTAAATCCTGGAAATTAAAGTGTATGATCTAAGAGAACTGAAGCAGTAAATAAAATTGTGTCACGTACATGAAAACTATCAGGTTTATTGATCCTCTCTCTAGATAAGAAAAGTGGATTAATTCTAACCCAAATGTGCTTTCACTAACACTAGTTAGTGTTATCCAGTAGACTTCCTTGCCTTAATGAAAATGCTCTATATCCACACTTTCTAATATGGTAGTCACTAGCCACATGGGGCTACTGAACTTTGGAAATACAGCTAGCAGGACTGATAAACTAAATTTTAAACTAAATTTGTATTTTATTTTAATTAATTTAAATTGAAATAGCCTGCCTAGAGTAACCTGAAAAGCAGAGCCTGAAACTAGAGCTTGCATAATGTTAATTTGTTAAGGAATGGAATTTCAGGGGGTAGGGAAAGTGAAACAAAGAAGGAAGGAAAGTTAATACAAAGATGCATTATGGAATTGGCCACTGATTATAGCAACTGATATTCAGCATAAATTGTGAGGCTTCTGAGGAGTTTTATGAAATTCATTTCAAAAGTGTCCACATAGAAAATTAAAGGTAGGATCATCTCTTCCTCAGCAATCATCTCCTATTGATTCTGAATCTCATAAGCTTTAACTTATTCACAATTTGGGTTATGTATACATGAGGATGAAGAAGGTTTAGGAGGAACCTCCCTCATAGGAGCTTTAGAGGAAACGCATAAGAAGAAGAACGATGGATATTGGTCCTAGATGAGGCACGTGTATGAAGGTGGTGGAAGCCCATGTGTCCATGGTAACACTTCTGCAGCAATAGGAGTCAGAGAACTAGCTAAGCAATAAGTATAAAATGTTTAAGTCAATAGATAAAACAGATAGGGTCTCTGATCCCGTAGAACTTATAATCAAATGAAATAGGTAAGAAAATCATGAGTAATCGAATGAAAAGATAATTAGAAATTGTGATGAGTGCTATTGAGATAACAAAGGGGTATGACTAGAGCATAGGAGGAAGACACATAATTTGATAGAGTCATCAGCAAAGATCTACAGAAAATACTATTAAAGCTAGAACATGGATGATGAAGAGGAAGTCAAAGAAAAAAATATTGTGCAATCATCAAGAAAAACACAAAGGAAACCAGGTTTCTAAAATACCCCCTTGGGAGTAGAAAAAGAAATACCCAGCCCGCCCAACAAACAGATGAAGAGTCATTATAGTCATTCTATCAATTCAACCAATAGTGTTGACAAGAAGAGGGATCCTTGTAAGATTTATACAGTTGTTAAATCTGTATCGTATTTTTCTTGGTAGGCAAAAACTGTGAAGTTTTTTTTAATTAAATAAATGAAAATATATGAACCTTATACTGAAAACTGAAAATAGTTGAAATCATAAATTTTGCTCTTAACATTGATGGCAGGAAGCATCTTTAAAATGGTAAATTGTTCATTGTAAAGACAACAATAAAGGACCATGAAAGCAGGAAGAGAAGAAAAGAAAGACAGTTATTTGCCTGCATATAATAGAGAAATGAAAATGGGGGTCTCTTTTGATCACTGATACATGAAAATTTGACAGATTTCAAAATAGAATTTGACAGTGCTAGAATAACATTACTGAATTTCGGTGGCTAAATTAATTTGATTCTTCTTGGGAGTGTAGCTCACCTTTGTTTCCTAATATCTCAGTATGGAAGATTTAATGCATTTACTTGATTAAATTAAGTTTAAGATAGCAAACAGAATGTTTGAGCCAAGCTGATTAGGCACCATTTACCAAGTAACAAATCATAAATTTGACATCAACTTTTTAAAACTATACTTTATAGAACCCTGATTTCTTCCCATAGAACCTTGGAACATCTATCCTTGGAGCATTTTATTATGCAGGAAGAACTGTCTTTAAAATGTCTTCCCATATAGTTACCAAACTATCAAAGTTACATTTATAGCAAAAATTTTGTCCAAACTTTAAGTTGCAGTCTCATTTTGATCCTGTAGTAGTCACTTATTAAGAAACACAATTATCATGGAAAAACATGTGTGTGTGTGTAAAGATATGCATTATTTATCTATCTATCTATCTATCTATCTATCTATCTATCTATCTATCTATCTATCTATCTATTTATTTATGAGAGAGACAGAATGAGTGCAGAGTCAGATGGGGAAGGAGAGAGAGGAAAAAAAATCTCAAACAGACCCCATGCTGAGTGCAGAGCCGCACATGGGCTTGATCTCCGGACTCTCAGATCATGACTTGAGCTGGTATCAAGAGTCAGGCACTTAACTGACTGAGTCAACCAGGCTCAGCTCCAAATGTATATATTTATTTATATAATGCTCACAGCAAATTTATGAAGTAGGCATCAATTTTACCTTCCTTTTACAGAAGAGAAAAGTGAGGCAAAGAGATATTAAGTAACTTCTCTATTTTGTTCTGCTGTGTCCTTAGAAACTCTGACAGTGTCTGAAACAGAACACCTGCTTAAAAATTATTGTTGACAGTAACTTTTGACTGGTCAACTCACTCTTTTATGTGTCACTCTATAAATGCTAAAGAAAAACTCATGATTTTAGCTCCTTCCCACAGTATACCCACAACAAAGCCTGCTCATTTGCTCTTCTCCTTTTTATATATTGGTCTTCATCTGAAAAAACATTCATTTCTTCCAGCCAAAAACCTAGGAGTCATCTTTTAGTATTTTCAACATCTTATGCCCTACATTTAATCCATTTATCACATATTCAGTAGTTTCTTCTTTTAAAACACATTCAAAATTTATTCCTTTCTCTCCATTTCTATTGCCACTATGGTCCAGGCCAATATCTTTAATCTCATACAGTAAAACAGGTCTCATTGTGTCCTTCCTTCAAAATATCCCTTTCTGTCCACTCTCCACACATCTACCAAGCCATTCTTATTAAAATAATAAACAGCAATTTCCCAGAACTTCAAATTAATATCATGGTTGATGAACTATGCAAAATTTTCACTTCATTTCGAAGAAGCATTTCAGTTTAGCATGTCTGAAATATATCAACTGGACATTCCCCTTAAACCTGCTCCAGCCTTTATTCTTACCTCATCTGTAATATCCCCCTCTTACCATCACAATAACATTTGCCGGTCGTTCCCTGTGGACCTATTCCTTATTTTCTTCTACTGTTAAATTTCTTTCTAAAGCATCTATCACCTATCAATAAACTAAATATTTTTTCTCCTTTATTATCTCCTTTCTCTCACATAACACGTAAACTCCATAGACAACATTCTCCAGTGAATAGAATAGTTCCCGGCACATGACTAGGTACTCAATAAACATTTGTTGAATAATTGGATGGATCAATCATGAATGGTCTACCAGACAGTGTGTTATTCTGTACCCTTTCTACCTCTCTAACCTAATTTGTTGCCACCGTCTTTTCATTTTCTATAGACACCTGTGTGTTTACTCTGCTTGGTAATTCCTCACATGGCTGGGTATTTTTAAATCTCTCAAGACTCAATCTAAAGTTCACAGCCTCAGAGAAGTCTTCCTATACTATACTATTTAAAGTATGTTGCTACTCTGCATCGCTAATAATCCCAAACCAATATTCAGTTTCTATCTTTCATAATACTTACTATAATCTATAGATTTTGAAAAATTTGTTCCTGTACTTACTTCTTATCTCTTTCCCTAACAGAATGTGTGCTTCTTAAGGACATAAGTTACCATGTTTATCATTTTACCTTCAGTGATTGACTTCTTGCCTGGAACACAACTGGAATGAATTTGTTGGAGAGGGAGAAAGAGAGCTTTAAATTTAATATGTTATCTCTGTATACTGGAATTATTGGAAGCTTTTTTAAAATATTATTTTTCTACGTAAATTTATATTTAATTAATTTATCTACTTATTTACTATAGGATTTACACATTTTAAAAGACAGTGATATTGATTTTAAATATTATATTGTTAAACTTTTTCTGAGTCTTCTTCACACCATGTATATTTGGAAAACAGGTTTCTAGGCAAGTAGATCCTAGGGCACCGGGCTAGATTTGCTCTCAAGCAAAAACCAGCACAACAGCATGGAGCAACGGGCTCTTACCGGACTTCAGCTCTGGCAGAAGCCTTGCCGCATTTGTCCTTATAGACCTTCTTGATTGATGACATTTAAAAAATATTTTATCTATCTATCACTTTATCTATCTATCTATCTATCTATCTATTTATTTATTTAATTTGTTATTCATTTACTTTATCTGCAGTTGTTCTCCAAACAATTCCAGTTTTTCTTTGAAAAAGAAGGTACAGTTTTATGTGCCTTAAGATTCCCAAGGCTATTTCATGTTATTGAGAAGTCTGGCAGAGTTCTGATAAGTCCCCTGCTCCTTTTCTTCTTCTTCCTCCATTTTCCCTTCTACTTTATCCTATCCTTCTTTAAAAACAAAATAAAATAAGTATAATTGACATACAAAGTTATATTACTTTCAAGTGTACAAAATACTGGTTTTACAATTCTATTCATTATAAAATGCTCACCACCTTAAGTGTAGTTACCATTTCTCATAGTACAATATTATTACAGTATTTTTGATATATTCCCTATGCTGTACTTGTTCTCCTTAAGACTTATTTATTTTACAACTGGAGGTTTATACATCTTAATCCTCTTTGCCCATTTTGCCCATCCTCCCACCTTTTCCTTTTTGTGGACCACTAGTTTGTTCCCTGTATTTGAATCTTTTTCTTTTGTTTGTTTGGCTGATTTTATTTTACCTTCTACATTAAGTGAAATAATATGATATTTGTCTTTTGTTTGTTTGATGACTTGTTTCACTTAGCATTATGCCCTCTAGATTCATCCCTGTTGTTGCAAAAGATTAGCTTTCATTCTTTTTTATGACTGGGTAACATTTACATATATATGTGCATGTATATAATACATACATATATATATCACATTTTCTTTATTCCTTTATCTATTGATGAACTCTTAGGTAGTTTCCATATCTTGGCTATTATAAAGAATGCAGCAATAAACATAGGAGTACATATATCTTCCCAAACTAATGTTTTCATTTTCTTTAGGTACCTGGTATAGAATTACTGGATCATATGGTATTTCTATTTTTCATTCTTTGAAGAAATTCTATATTGTTGTCCACAGTGGCTATGCTAATTTACATTCCTACCAACAGTGCACAAGGTTTCTTTCTCTCCATGTCCTCCCCAAAGTTGTTATTTCTTGTCATTTGATACTAGACATTAGACACTAGACACTAGGGATGAGGTGATATCTCATGTGGTTTTGATTTGCCATTTCCCTGAGGATGAGTGATATTGAGCATTTTTCCATGTGTCTCCTTATCTCTTTTTATCATAAAGTTTGCTCTCTGTGGCCCTTTGGGGTAGCAAAGAGACAATCCATTCACCCATGTTTTAATACATGAAGTGACGACCTTTTTGCATAACCCAATTTACTTCTGAGGAAAAAGCTCATTTTTTCTGAACAGGCCTCATTTCTCTCTTCACTAACCTTCTTTATAATTCCATCAATATTTTCACCATTCCTTGCAAGTGTTCATGATTTAGTAAGGTATTCTCACTGTTTTATTCTTTCACTAGTTTTTATGAAACCACATTAAGTATTATATCTAGTTCCTATTTCACACTTTGTTTTTTTCATGAGTCTAATATGATGGGCATGCTTATTTCTCAGACATATATTTCCACTATGAATCACTTATGACAAAAACATAATTCCCATTCAGTTTCATTTCTTTGTGAAAGTATAGAAAGACAAAGAAGCAAAAGGCACATCTTTTAGCAGTTTACTCACTTTGCTACTTTGTGAAAAGAGACTTAGTGTATAACATGAATTAAAAATACAATACGATTTAGTGTTGGTATGGTTTATTTAAAACATAAGAGGATTAGCAGTTCACTTTATATGCAACGAAAAATTTTAGATGACTATTTTTGTCTTGTTTTTCAAAACAGAAAATGCTCCGGTTAGGCTTTGCATACAAAATGAGCCAAGACCCACCATCAACATGCAGTTTGAATTAATGTGTTCAAAGAAAAGGTAATATATTTTCCTGGGTGTTAAATTTACTAAAATAATTGAATTTTATTGTATTACATATGACTAGCAGTTACTGAGAAGTAGAAAAACAATGGAAATAGATACAAAATAGCTAGATTCTAGTTCATTTGCTTATTCAACACATTCGTTGTTGTGGTTGAACTGCTTTGTTTTTTCTTTCTACTGCTGGTGTATTCAGACACCATGTTAGTTACTAAGGTTGTAAACTGAGCAAGATATAACATTCTATGCCTCATCTGTTACCCTCGGACTCAAATGTTTATTTATTCATCTCCAGTGTGAATCAGTGATATATAAGGCAGCTGGGCCAAGATGATGTATGGAGACCTGTGCAACATCTGATACTTAGCTCTATTTATAAGGTAAAAGCCACCCTGTCCATTTCATTGATGCTACTAGAAGACAAAAGATTCTTGGGTCTGAGAGGAGAGACTTTCATGTTCATAATACAGCAAGAAGCATGAACCTCACATCTGCATTGGTTGCCACTGACCCGCCAGTCCAACAAGGGCTTGTCCCAGATGAATACTGCAACTTCAGTAGGTTTGGGTTACAGCTGGGAAGAGGAAACTCCCAATCTTTTTTTTTTTTTTTTTAATATTTTATTTATTTATTTGACAGAGAGAAACACAGCTAGAGAGGGAACACAAGCAGAGGGAGTGAGAGAGGGAGAAGCAGGCTTCCTATGAAACAGGGAACCCGATACGGGGCTCAAAACTGGGACTCCCGGATCATGACCTGAGCTGAAGGCAGACGCTTAATGACTGAGCCACCCAGGCGCCCCATTTAACTCCCAATCTTTTAAACAATGTGCTGGCAAACCTGGGAAAATTTGGGCTGGAGAAAGATACTATTTTTATCATCCTTACTCAGAAGGAAATACATCCTGTGCCCCAGAAAGGTGACATTATCTCTATCTTCCATGGTTATTTGCTATACAAATGCCCTTGCAAGGATAATTCAGACAATAAATAGACTGACCCAATACCTGCAGAAATACTAGAAAGCATTGTCCCTTACTACAGTATTGCAGAAACGTGTTTGTTGACACCAAGGCATTCACAATATCGTAAAAGTGAAAGGAAAATAAAAGTGAAATAAGTTAGGGGCGCCTGGGTGGCTCAGTCAGTTAAGTGGCTGCCTTCAGCTCAGGTCATGATCCCAAGGTCCTGAGATGGAGCCCCTCACATCAGGCTCCTTGCTCAATGTGGAGTGTTGTTTCTCCTTGTGTCCCTGCTCATGCTCTCTTCTCTTTCAAATAGATAAAATCTTACAAAAAGTGAAAAAGCTAAAAATCTCTTATTTTCTTAATTTTATGTGACTATACTTTCTGAAAATTAAAATATTCTTAATATTTATATACTCAAAGCTATCTCTTCATTTATGATTTCTTCCTTTGGTTTTGTTCTTAAAGATTTTTTTTCTTTTTTTTTTTAATTTAATTAATTCATTTATTTGACAGAGAGAAACACAGCTAGAGAGGAAATATAAGTAGAGGGAATGAGAGAGGGAGAAGCAGGCTTCCCACTGACAAGGAGCCCAGGACTCTAAGAACATGACCTAAGTCGAAGGCAGACACTTAATGAGTGAGCCACCCAGGTGCCTCCCAATTTTTTTTCTTTATATTATAGAATTTAGAAACACTACTTTGGTTCTAGAATTTAGTTTAGTTTTGGAATAGCCATAAAAATATCCATATAACTTGTGAATGTTAATTAAAAGACAAACTGCTTCATGGAATAGAAAAAAAATTCAGAAGGGCAGCAGTTTCATCTATAAAGACTTGTGATTATAATAAAAAATAATGTCAACATGTAGGTGAATTGTATGTTCAAAATTAGAATAACTTAATGAGCTATTCTCTGGTGCATAATAAACTTTGGAAAAAATGATATGAAACTTATAAGAATCTATTTCAAATAAGTTAGGTAATATTTGTAAAACTTATTGAATGGGAGAACCCTATATATATTATCATATCCTAAACAGTCAAAACAAAAAGAAATTACTGATACACGTGGCTATCAAAATCCTTTCAAGTTATGTATTCTTTAAACTTTTTATTCAATTGAGGAATAACTAAAGTGATGGAAAAATAAAAGAATAATTTAGGTTTGTCCATTTTTATGGTTTTAATATCCTTTTCACTATAAGTATTTAGCTAATGTCCTTAATTTGTTGTATCCAAGAATACATAATGGTCTTCCTAATACCAGATACACATTATTTTTAATATCTATTGCCACATCCTTATACCATAATTCTAACTTAGCTGAAAAATAAAAGAAATAATTGTAAAGAACACTGATGCAAATCAATATACATTAAAACATAAGAACTACTGCAGGAAGCCAAAAAGTGACTTCTAATCTTCTTTAAGTATAATGTCTAAAACTCTTCCTTCCAACGTAACATAATAAAAAGATAAAAACATGCTCCTTTGGGGTCATAATATTTCTAAGAGTCATAAATATTTCTAAACAAGTAACTTCTATCTAGAATGATTATAATTTTTTACTCTTTATCTTGGAAAATTTCAAATATATACAAAATTTGAGAGAATAGTGTGAGAATTCCCATTAACCCATCAATGACAATACTGTTTTATCTATACACCTACTTACTTCCCTCCAGATTTTGTCTCATAATAAACCCACACATCATTTCCTTTTATCCATAAGTATTTCACAAGTATAGCTTTGTTATTTTAATTGAAACATTTTGAAATTTGAAGTGTTAATAAAGCAATAAACAGAAGTAAATGTAGTTGAAGTTGTTCAAATCAAGTGTTCTTTAAAATCATACTGCAAATATTAATCTCTCAGATAATGCATCTATGTACACATTGGATTATTCATTAAAATATATACAAAGAAACATTTGTGAAAATCACAGACTTTAAAGAAGTTGAATCTATTTAGGCAAATATAACCCAGACAAATGAATAATAAAGTAGCTTGAACTAAGGGTCTAGATTACTTACCCAATAAAATATTAAGGCAATCCATAATTAATGGAAATTATGTATAATAAATTTCTGAGTTCAAAGAGGAAGATAACACATAGTTTAATCATTATTAAGGAAGAGAAAAAAAAAGTAACATACTACCAATTAGTAACTTTTTAAAATAACTGCCAGCATTTTCATGAATATTAACCATTAAATTCATCTAAATTCACATTTAACTTAGTTTCCTTTGTTGTTCCATTATGCTTTCTTCGTTCTTTTATAGTGCTCTACTGAGAGTACACTCAAAAAAATCACTTGCACAAGATTCCCCTCTAGAGATATTTTAGAAACCCTAACCTAAGAGTTAGTACCAGGTGAGGACCAGACAATAGATATCAGGATAAGATTCTGGAGTTGTACCATTCTCAAACTGTTTCTCCTATTCCTCAATAAGGAGTCCATCACTCTATATGCCAAAACCTCATCAGTAAGAGGAACACTGGTAATATCTGCTATGTTGAAGTATTGTAATTATTAAATTATACATCTGCCTGAAACTGGGAAGATTCTTTTAAAATCTTTGCCTTGGGCACCTAAGTGGCTCAGTGGGTTGAGTGTCTGCCTTCAGTCATGTCATGATCCTGGGCCCAGGATCAAGTCCCACATTCAGATCCTGTTCCACGAGGAGTCTGCTTCTCCTTCTGCCCCTCAGCCCTCTCAAATAAATAAATATATAAATAAATAAATATATAAAATCTTTTAAAAATAAATAAGTAAAATAAAATCTTTGCTTCTATAAATTTTGCCAATGTGCCTTTGTTAGAAAATAACTACCCCTAGCTTAAAGACTGTACAGAAGACTTAATTGTGGAAAGTACCTCAAAAGTCAGTTCTGACTTCCTTGGAATTTTCTTATTTTCCATCTTGTCAGCTGGACAATAGTAGAATCAGCATGGTCTGACTGGGGAGTTACAAAGCATGCTAAGAGAGATGAGACTTAAAATCCAAAGGAGCTGCAGGTCATGGTTAACATGTACTGGATTAATCAGTCTTCTATTTACAAATTGATTACAACAGGGTATCTACTTATAAAGGGCAGCCATTGATACCGCTAGGGAGTTGCATATATTTAAGATGTGCATTTAAATCTACAACTAATTAGTTTGTTATTTGGTAGCTCATTCTTATTCTGCAGTAAACCCTTCTACCCATTCCCTACAAGGAGAAGGAATCCTTTTAAAGAGCTCAGTCCAGGCCTTTCTACCAAATGCTCAGCCAACTGAGAGACAAGATGAGAAGCCAGCCTACTGGAACATGGAAAGATCATAATGGTAGGAATATGAAGGGGAACTGAACTAGTCAAAGTCCCTGAAAGTCCCTGGGGCAGCTGGAGGAGAGACACTTTCCCACCAGAGAGAAAGGTCCTGGAGAATTGAATCTTACATGCAGTGAGGATCAGCTGCTCTGGGTTCCTAAAGAAATGCTGTTCAACTCCACATCTACACAGTATGTATATGATGCTATCAACTTAGTTCATTAAAAAAAAAAAGACTATTTTTTAGAACAGTCTTAAGTTCATAGTAAAATTGAGAGGAAGGTACAAACATACCTGATATACCCCTGTTACCTTTCCCATGCATAGCCTCTCCCATTATCAACATTCTATACCAGAGTGGTACATTTCTTAAAACTGATAAACCTACATTGACCCCTCATTATCACCCGAGGTTTATAGTTTATATTATCATTCACTCTTCATTCCTTCACTATCATTCACTATCATTCACTATCATTCACTCACATTCTGTGAGTTTGGACAAAAGTATAATGACATGTACCCACCATTATAGTACCATATTGAGTAGTTCCACTGTCCTAAAAATCTTCCGTACTCTGCCTATTCAACTCTCTCTTACCCCCCAAATCCTAGCAAACACTACTCTTTTCACTTTCTCCACTGTTTTGCTTTTTTAGAATGTTTTGTAGTTGGAGTCATATAGTATGTCGCTTTTTCATGTTGGGTTCTTTCACTTAGTATTATACATTTACATTTCTTTCATGTTCTTCCATGGCTTGATAGTTCATTTCTTTTTAGTGCAGAATAATATTTTATAGTCTAAGTGTATCACAGTTTGTCCATGCACCTACCTAAGGACATCTTGGTTGCTTCCAAATTTTGGCATGATGAATAAATCTACTATAAACATCTGCGTGCAGATTTTTGTCTGGACATATGTTTTTAATTCATTTAGGTAGATATCAAGGAGTATATATTCTTATATGTTCAGTTCTGTAGGAAACTGCCAAGCTGTTTTCCAAAGTAACTGCACCATTTTGTATCCTCATTAACAATGAATGATTACTCCATATCCTTGTCAGCATTTGGTGTTGTCAGCATCCTGGAATTTGACAATTCCAATAGGTTTGTAGTGGTATCTTATTGTTTTAACTTGCATTTTTTCACATACTTATTTGTCATCTATGTATCTTCTTTGGTGAGGTGTCTGTTAAGGTCTTTGGCTCATTTTAAATCAGATCATTGGTTTCCTTATTATTGAATTTTAAGGGTTATTATCAGTTCTTTCTTTCATGGATTGTGCCTTTGGTATTGTATGTAAAAACTGATCACTAAGCCCAAGTTCACCTTGATTGATTTTTTGTTGTTGTTTTTCTACAAGTTTTAATTTTGAAGTATTGGCCTTATTACTTGGAATTTCTTAAGTGTAAGAAGAATTTTTTTTTAAGATTTTATTTATTTATTTGACAGAGAGAGCATAAGTAGGCAGAGAGGCAGGCAGAGAGAGAGGAGGAAGCAGGTTCCCCGCTGAGCAGAGAGCCTGATGTGGGCCTGGATCCCAGGACCCTGAGATCATGACCTGAGCTGAAGGCAAAGGCTTTAACCCACTAAGCCACCCAGGTGCCCAGAAGAATTTTTTATAATAATTTTATTCTTAATTGGATGCATTTTTATTTTTTACTGGAAGGAATAAGAAATTGAGAGTGTCTATGGTGCTCTATCATCTAAATATTTAAAAATGTTAGTTGAGCCATTTATAATTCGTCAACAGCAAATTTTGTAAATTTTTATTTCAGAAAATCACTCTAAATGGAGGCAAAATAAGTTTCTTGAAAATATTTGGGCAGAATAGGGATGCAATTGATTTAAGAATATTTCTACTTAGCAGTTTGCTTTGATCTTATAAGATACCTCACCATCTATAAAATGATACTCTACTAAATATGTTAGGATCTGTAGAAAACATAAATTGAAACTATCAACCACTTTAAACTTATTTACCCTAATATGCATCATTGAGGAATATTGCTAACAATATTCATGAAAATAATTAAAAATAATAATTATGTGAAAATAATTAAAAATAACAAGGCTATGTTGAAAAAATTGTATTTCTTTAGAAAAATATCACCCCATTATATTATAAACAAAGTAACTAAGGAGCCTACCAAAGTAAATGAACATGTACAAAAAATAATTATTCTATTTATTCAAAATTTTAATGTTAAGCTAATCAATATTAACTTTTTTTTAAGATACACTGCTAACTGTGGGATTTGAGCTCTCAAAAGTCCAAATTGCCATATTGTCTGTGCTTCCTTATCTACCTTTTTTAGCATTTTCTATAATATTTTATAGCTATGCTTAGTAATTTTACTTGCCTCTAGTCTTTGTGTCTTTCCTGGTTTGATGAGCCACCTTAGCATATAGTGTATTATTTTCTCCAAATTAGAACATGATTTTGTTGTTACTTCTACTAATATCTTATTATCTCCATAGTTAATCAAAATACAGTTATACTAATTAGAGTCAGTCCTCTCTTTAGGAGGTTATGGTACTAAGCAGCAGGATTAACAGCAAAGTTGAAGAGAATTGCATTTCATTCTCCGTGTAAATGCAAACTTACTCTGACAGTGCTCAACAAAATGGCTGAAAAATATGGTAATGGGGTGAATTAATGCATATATTTCACCATCTTGATGAACTTCCTTTCCAACTGCAGCCACATTAAGCATAACGAAAGCAATAGAGAAAGCAGTGACTATCTCTGGTTACAACTGACTCCTCTTAATTGCCAGATTCTGTCCACCTTTGCACTGGCCACATTTACAGTGGTATGTAAACAATTAGTAGGTAATATGTTTCCTGTAATTATCAATATTTTTTATTAAAACACTTCTTATTGATCCCTGGGATATTATATTATTTTTTATTTACCAGAAATAACTCTTGGGTTTAGTAAATTTCAAAGTTCCCAGTTTAATATGTCTAAATAAAAACTATGTGAAGAGAATGGAAAGTGTTTCTAATTAGGTTATAATAACCATAGCAATGACAGCTTTTAGTATTGTGATAACCACACTAAATTTTTCACAATAAAATCTATCTTATAAATTTAAAAAGCTGGAATGAAGAAAATGAAAAATTCTAATAATGTCTTTGCGGAAAAAATACATATCATGAACAAATTTTGGGCCATGTTGACCTTTAAAAAATTAGGATTTTGTAACTAGTTGAAAATCATGTGAGTTAAACATTTGCCTGTCCTTAACTTTGAAAATGATAGAAATTGCTTATAAATCCACTTAGAGGAGAGGAGTGATGTATAATGTTAGAGTAGGAAGATTTGAAGGTAGGTCTCTCCAATAAAGAAACCATTGAAATGAGAAATTGTAACAGGCTATTTTGAAACTTTAAGTCCGATTGGACACTTAGAACTGGAGCATGCTGGGTGAAGAAAAGACTTTCATTCTTAGGTATCAGTGGTGATCACAAACATCCAGCCCCATCTGGACTGTAGGGTGAGTTGTTCAAGTTTCTGGAGCAGCTGGCTGATGCTCCCTAGACCACAGCAGTTTTCCCCTCTGGAATCTAAGGAGAGATTTAAAGGACCAGAGCACTTTTTTTCTGTTCCCCTTTCTGGAGCCAGACATGTAAGAAAATATCTGTTAGGTTACCAGCTGACCACAGAGATAATGGGACAGAAATTTCAGTACCTTGCACAAAACAAGAATACATACTTTTCAAAAAATAGTTTGGAAAAGTCACAAATGGATTGCTGATTTCTCAAAAGCAGGAATCAGCCATCTCTAAAGAGGGGGAGAATCAGATTTCCAGAGTTTCTACATTAAAGTCTCTTTAACAAATGTTGCTGGGTAAACCAGATACCCACATGCAAAATAATGGGGATGAGCTTTTGTCTTACATCATAATGAAATTAAATCAAAATGGACCACAGACCTACAAAAGAGTGAAACTATAAAACAGATAGGAGAAATCATAGGAAAAAAATATTCATGACATTGGATTTAGCAATTTTTTTAATATGACAGCTAAAGCATTATGAAAAAAGTGGAGATAGATTATTGGATTTCATCAAAATCAAAAGCTTTTGTCCATTGGAGGACATTATCAATATAGTAAAAAAACAACCCACAAATGGAAGGAAATATTTGCAAATCATATATCTGATCAGGGACTAATTACCAGAATACACAAAGAACTCCTAAAACTAAACACCACTACCACCAAAATGAGCAGCCTGAGTGGAAAATGGGCAAAGCATTTAAATTTTTTTTTCCAAAGAAGTAAAAATTGTCAATAAGTACATGAGCATGTAAAGATGTTCAACATAATTAGTTATTAGAAAGATATAAATACAATCCTAATGAGATAACACTTAACCCCACTATGATGGCTATTATTGAAAAAAAAATTGTTAGTGGCAATGTGAAATGTTGTAGCTGCTAAGGAAAAGTTTTACAGTTCCTCACAAAAAAAGTTAAATGTAGAGTTACTGCATGACCCATCAATTCCACTTCTAGGCGTATACTCCAAAGAATTGAAAATAGAGACTCAACTGATATTTATATATCAATATTCATAGTAGTATTCTTCACAATAGCCAAAAGGTAGAAAATCAAAGGTAGAAAATCAAAAATCAAAATCACAATCCAAGTGTCCATAAAAGATGAATATATAAATAATTTGTGGTATATACATATAATAAAATATTACTCAGCTATGACAAGAAATGAAATTCTGATACATGCTACAACATGGATGAACCTTGAAAACATTATGTTAAGTGACATAAGCGAGACACAAAAGGATAAATACTGTATGATCCAACTTATATTGGTTATCTCAAATTAACAAACTCAGAAACAGAAGGTAGAACAGAGGTTACCAGGAGCTGGGAGGATAGACTATGGAATGTTACTGCTTAATGCTTATGGTTTCTATTTCTAGTGATGAAAAAGTTTTAGTGATGCTTATACTACACCATGACTATGCTTAATGCTACTAATCTGGACACTTAAAAATGGTTAAAATAATAATCTTCATGTTATTTATATTTTACCAGAGTAACGACTAAATGATAAAGTTTATGTTTAGCATATGGTTATGCATACAGGTTTCATGAGGCAGATTATTACCTCTTAAAAATAATATTTAGCGGGGCGCCTGGGTGGCTCAGTTGGTTAAGCGACTGCCTTTGGCTCAGGTCATGATCCCAGAGACCCAGGATCGAGTCCCACATCCGGCTCACTGCTCCGTGGGAAGCCTGCTTCTTCCTCTCTCACTCCCCCTGCTTGTGTTCCCTCTCTGGCTGTGTTTCTCTCTGTCAAATAAATAAAATCTTAAAAAGAAATAATAATATTTAACAACATGATAGAGTTTTGGAGTTCTTTATTACAATGATTATATCCAAAGATTTTCAATTATTTAAGTATATTTAATAATACAGTCTGCTGATATCTTACACATTAAAATAGTAAAAAAAAAAAAAAACAGCATGAAGTATTACTTTAGAACACTTTCATAAAAGCACTTTGAAATAGAACCTGAAATCTATATGTCTTCCATACAAGTAACAAGGAAAGCAAAATAATGACATCCAACAGAGATTTCTTAAATAACCTCAGAGCATTAGTAATGCAATCTTCATATAGATGTAGAAATAAATCTTTAGAAAGTGATGTTATTCAAAAATAATGATTTCCTGTCTTAGAGTTGAGTTCATAATATAAAAAAATCCATATAAAATTTTAACTTTAAGCATTAGTGGTTTGATTTTTCTCATTATATTTAACAATCCAGTATTTTCACAAGATTATCAGTTTGTATAAAGGGATGTCTTCCTGATAAAACTTTCCACCACTTTGATTCTCTACTATCAATCTATTATCACTAAAATGTATTATTTTAAACTTTACTTTTAAAAGTATATTTGACAGATGACTATTACCTACCAGGCATAAAATACTGCAGTATAATAATGCAGACCAGGAAATTTTCATTTCTACTAAATTTACTTATAACAAGGCAGTTTTATCTCTTTACTTCTATAATATGTCATGCTAATATTCAAAAAATGGAAGAAATAGTATAAACTTTAATTTTAATAAATCAAATAAGTATCATTTCATTTTAATTTCATGAAGTGTTTTAAAGCTTTTTGGTTTTTTAAATTTCTTTTAATGAATAGACTCTGAAATGATCTTTATAAATTCTTGGATATTATAGTTCAATTCTTTATTATAGAATCTAAGTGTTTTTTTGTTGTTATTTGTTTTTAATTAGCAAACGATTTATTTTCTACTGTGGCAGGCAGATGGTACTCCAAAAATGTCCTGTTTTAAACCTCAGAAACTATAAATAAAATTAAATTGTGTTACTCTGAATGATAAATTGACTTTAAGATACGGAAATTATGCAGATGGGTCTGGTTTAATCACATGAGTCCCTTTAAAAGTAGAGAGTTTTTTCAAGTAGATAGTAAAAGAGGAAGCCAGAGAGACTCCAAAGGGGAGAAGGACTCCATACGCCCTTCTTGGTTTGAAGATGGAAGAGGCCACATAAGAAGGACTGAGAGGGCCCCAAGGAGCACTTAGTAGCCTCTGGCGGAAAGCCAATAAGGAAAGAGACTTCAGATCTCCTACTGCTAAAACTAGATTCTGCTAACAGCATAACTGAGCTTGAAGTGGATTCTTGCCTAGAGAGTCCAGTTAAGGGCCTATTCTTGATTTGGTCCTTGTGAGACCCTGAGCAATAAAACCCAGCAACAACAACAGCAATGAAAACAAAAGGAAAAAAAAAAATCCCTAAAAACAAATAATAAATCTAGCCAAACTCACCTGAACATTTGAACTAGGCAACTGTAAATTAATAAATGGATCTTTTTAAGATGCTAAATTTGTGGAAATTTATTATGCATCAATATAACATTAATATGCATACTTCTGAAAGCCATACATGATTTTGCTTTTGTGATTATTAAACTTTTAGTCATCCAAAGGGCAAAAGATGCATGCTTCATTAGCTCTAGGAGATAAGGTAAATGGAATTGCCCTCTGAAATTAAAATTGTGAAGTCAAGAGTAATATGCCCAAGTTACCTTAAAACAATGGGTTATAAGCCTTTGGATATAATGTAAATTTAATAAAACTACCAAATACTTTTCTCAGAGGGAAAAACAGATTTGCATACATAGACACAAAAGTTTGTATGGAATATCAAGATCGATATTGAGACCCTTTCACTAAAATGACAATTACAGAGCCCACAGAGCAAGATTTTAAAGTAGTTTAATGTACCAACCTAATCAAAAATAGTAAGTTATTTAGAATAATAGGTTGATAAAGTCCACACACATTTTAAGGGTTCCAGAAGCAAACAAGAGCAGTGCCTACTTGGCCATCGCCCAGAAGCAGGTTTCCATGTAGGCTGGTAGAACTATCTGGCAAACTTTCACTGTGGTCTCCAACTGTTAGAACCTCTTGGATGTTTATATTTGATTTGTTAAATCATCTCTCCTCCTGATTCGGGGCTCTTAAACAAAAAACTGATCATCTTTTTTGCAGTATACCTTATCTAAAAATTCAGTATAAGCTAGTCAGGCTGTTCCACCTATCTAATATCCCTAGGAGTTAGATACCTCACATCATAATTGAACTGTCTTTCAAATTTACCTCTAAGTCTTTCTTAGCGCCATCAACAGAAATTATCAATACTCAGCTGGAACAACTCTGGGGAGGATGGTGGTGGTGGCAATGAGACTGAGGTTTGTCCACAGGTTGAATGTCAACTTGGATAATTATTATTCACTAAGGCATCAGTATGATGGCCAGGGGGCCTCCTCTAGGTGACACTCTTATTTCTTTGTGTGGATCTTCTTCAATTCAACCGCTGATGCTTAAAGTTAGAATTTTATATGGATTTTTTATATTGTGAGCTCAACTCTAAGACAGGAAATCATTATTTTTGAATAATATCAATTTCTAAAGATTTATTTCTACATCTATATGAAGATTACATTATTAGTGCTCTGAGGTTATTTAAGAAATCTCTGTTGGATGTCATTATTTTGCTTTTCTTGTTACTTGTAAGGAAGACATAGATTTCAGGGTTCTATTTCAAAGTGCTTTATGAAAGTGTTCTAAAGTAATATTTTATGCAGTTCTTTTTTACTATTTTAATGTATCAGACTGTATTATTAAATATACTTAAATAATTGAAGTGGACTAATTAAAGTGGACTAATAAAAATGCGGGCTTCATTTACAACCTTTGTCTAAACACCTTATGTTACTTCCTTTGATATTACTGGAGGCCTTTCAGTTTACCACCTGCAAACACTGAGAACGTGTTGGAAAATTAATGAACACTATACTGTTTCTCTCTCTCCCCATCCCATCCCTAATGCTTATTCTTTCCTCTCTTATTTTCTTCTTCCTAAGAAGTCTATAATTATGAAAAGTAAGATTTGTCTTATATGTTTGAATACATTATTCTAAGTGTCTAATCAATCAATAGCTAACTAACTTTGGGGCTTTGAGATAATTACTTTGTAATCTAACTTTCTCCAAGGATAGATTTCCATTTGAGTTTGCGCTATTTTGCATTTTAACTACATAGCATTATTCATATTAGTTTAAACGGGAGTGTAACATAAGGTCAGAAAATCTTTCACTAGGAAATATTATTGTATTATACTGTTTTTAGGAATAATAACACACATATGGTGTTTATTTTCCATGATTTTATATGTAAAGTTAGTCTTTTTTTTTTTTTTTTTCAGATTTGGGTACTCTGAATTTCTCTTAGTCTAATTTCCTTATTTTCCTTATGCTGTTTGAAAGAGCAGAAGTTCTAAATTTTGATGATATCTACTTCATCATTTTCTTGGTCTTCTATGGTTTGTGCTTTTTGCATCCTACCCTAAGAAATTTTTGCCTAACTCGAAGTCATAATGATATTCTTTTCTCTTTTTTTTTCCAGAAGTTGAGAAGTTTTTTTAGCTTTTGTGTTTAGGTATATGATCCAGTTTTTATTTAATTTTTGTATATGATGTAACCTCTGTATTTCCATTTTGCTTCTGTGTATGTATAACCAGGAACAATACAGCAACTATTTTTCTGTGAGTGAAAAATTCTGTATCCATAACAGATCATTTTCAAATTACTAAGTCAAAAGTGTCTCAAAATGGTTGAAGACAATAAAACTTCCCCAAATGTATTTAGTAGCACACTTCTTTCATGGAGTATTGTTTTGCAAATATTTTGAATAGCAGTAAATCTAAATCCTAATAGAATCATTTCTTTGGTGAACATAATTCATGAAGATACATAAGAAATGTAAAATGTATAGATATCTCTTTGCAACAAGATATTTCAAAACCAGAAGGAGATATTTTGTTGCAGAGGAAGAAATGGTAAACTATCCTTCTAAAGGGCCTACTTCAATTTTCTTCTATTTAAAGAGGCTTATCAGGGTAGTTCCTACCCAATACCTATGATTACTGCCAAGTTAACTAGTCCACTTACTAACATTTTGAAAGTGAAATGACTTTCCAATCTTACTGATAACTTCAAGCTCTATTTCTACTAAAAGTCAGAAGGGTAGTGATGGTTTTCCTGTTATTTTGATACCAGTAGGGTTTGCTACCAGTGAAGGTTTTCATGTTATCTTAATACTCCTCGACTGGTCCTATAATCTCTTTTTAGGAAATGGTTACTGTCTCAGTCAGGGTTATCTAGAAAAACAAAACCAGTGGGAGATAAATGATAGAAAGATGATGATAGATGATGATGATGATAGATAGATAATAGATGATTGATAGATGATTGATAGATAAATATAGAGAGATGATAGATATAGATAGATAGATGATAGATGATAGATATAGATAGATGATAGATAGATGGAGAAAGCAAAGAGCTCTCATCACTAGGAATTTTTTTTTCTTTTTATTGGGTTTATATGAGATGATAGATGCTAGCTAAACTTAATGCTGTAATAATTTCACACTATATGTAAGTCAAACCATTATGTCCTATACCTTAAACTTAGATAAAGATGAATGTCAATTATAGCTCAATAAAATTTAAAAAAACAAAAAAAATTATTCTGTCCAAGGAGGAAGAAACCAAGTTATAAAGCTTCACTTCTCTTGTCTTATATAGAGACTTTGGCAGTTATATAGATCTGTCATTCACAAAACAAGTATTTGACAAAAGAAAGGAAAAGGAAAGAGCAGGACTCATGGAATATTCTAAATATTTAAAAACTATATTAATGATATATTACATTGATTAATCACTCCATCCATATTTTCATTTTAACTGATACCTAAGTAATGACAATTATTTTTCTTTAGAAATAAAAATCTAGTTCTGAATTTCTTTTCTCTTTTTGGAAATGAAAACTTATATTTTCATTAAGACATTAAGATATCACACTTAAACCAGGGTTACCTTAAGTTGGTTTATCAAGGTTTTAATAATTAGGATTTATTAAATTTCATAAAATAAGAGGTCCTTTAAGATTATAAATACAGTAATATAAAAGGTAGAAGAAATTTGAACTTTAATTCCAAAGGACAAATCAGCATATAGTTACTGAACTTTGAATATTATATCAATTTTATATGTTCTACACTATTTCCTGTGTTTTAAAATATTTATTAGAAAGTCCAGACTACTTTAAGTAGCTTTTCTTGCTGATAGCTTTTATTCAAAGTTCACTCTAAGCAAAACTAGAGCAAAGTTTAATTGAATCAATAGAATCCTTTTTTTTTTTTTTCCTTCTGTTTCTCAATCGAATTTCCTTCCTCCTCTCCAAAGCATATTTCAGTTCAGAAACTCCAGGTAGATAGAGCTAAGTTTTCATGCCAGTCATAAGGGCCATAATAAGTATATAGTCACCTTGATACAGTATATCTAAGAAATATAAATACTGAACATATTATTTAAACTGAAAATAAAAACATTTAATTTGGCAAAATTTTAGGGGGGCATTTATAGGTAGAAATAGTTTGCAAAAAGATGAAATGCCTCTGTCTTTCAGAGATTCATAGGGACAGTGTGAAGCAAATATAAAAGTGCATTGTTTGCTTATCTGCTCTGTGGAATGGGAAAAAATAACTTTTTCAATCACATAACACAGTGCCTGGTACATGGCAACTGTTTAGCACATGATGAGATAAAGATTAGTGTACCATTTTCATTTACCCTTCATGTAATTAAAGTTGATCATGAGATTTAGTTTTGCTCAGTTGGGGTTAAGGGGGAGATTTTGTCAAGCTAGGTGTTTCATCTTTAGGTTTCCATGGTAGTCACAAAAGAGTAGCACAATCTATCACAATAGTGTCTCAAACAGAGATCCTCTCGTCATGTACCAATTTCTTTAATGAAAGAAGAGACGAACACTACCCAGTGTACACAACTAATAACTATAAGAGCAAGAATTAAAGTCCAGGTAATCTACCTCTGGAGACATTGCTCTTCACCATGTCCCAAGTCTGGTGTCAGTGATTTAATAGCAGATGATTACTCTTGTTGACACATATCATAGCTTTATTCTCTCCTCTGACAGTCTGATTGGAGTTAGATGTGAAAAAGCCATTTCAATGGTGAATTATTTTTGGAAAAGAAACCTTTATAAACTTTAGTTTTAAATAAATACTTAGAAGTCCAGTATCACTGCTGTGAAGCTAAGATTTGTTCTCCCAATAAAATCTCTGAATAGGCAAGATGTATGAAGTAGGATTCACCGGAAGTATAATATAATTAGTGGAGGGGCACCTGGGTGGCTCAGTTGGTTAGGCGACTGCCTTCTGCTCAGGTCATGATCCTGGAGACCCGGGATCAAGTCCCACATCGGGCTCCCTGCTCGGCAGGAAGCCTGCTTCTCCCTCTCTCACTCCCCCTGCTTGTGTTCCCTCTCTGGCTGTGTTTCTCTCTATCAAATAAATAAAATATTTAAAATATATATATATAATTAGTGGAAACATAATGTCAAACAGTAAGCTGAAAAATTACTATGTTCCAAAAAATAAAAAGATATTTAAACATCTGCATAAATATTTTTATATTTTCTTGACTGTAAGACTCTTCTTCACCTTGCAAATAAAATTTAAAAGGAAAATGCATTGTTTGATGAAATGATCATGTTAACCTTAAGAAAAGGAAAATATTAAAGCCTACTTTGAGAGACAATAGTTAAACTATATCAGTAATAAGAATAGGTTACTTTTTAATTGGAAAATTGGATATTTGAGCAATGAAAAGAAATTAAAGCTTTTTTACAGTACACATTTCATTTAAAGCACACTGATACAGTTAAATTTTTACCAAGAATAATAGCTTTTGATGACCATGGCTATTACCTATAGATTATAGTGGCATCCAGCTGAGACATATTACAGTTATTACTGTTGTGTTATGCAGAAGTTTTTGTGTTTGATTTTTGTGTTTGTAAATTTTAAGTTTGTGGAAGTAAATATTACCTTTGGAAGTTTTTATAGGTGCAATCTTAATGACATTAGACAAATTTAGACTATGGCTGAATGGGTCAAAATAACCAATAAACTAATTTTATTTAGAATAAAAATCAGCTTTTATCATTGGTAGAGACTTTAGTGAAGCCCTCATGGTCCTATTGTAACCAATTGTCCTTCATTCTCAGTAGTTGTTACCAGGATCTATTGGTTGTATAATATTCTTAGTGTCATCTCTGTTATCAATGGAATTGTATTTTCTCAAAATTCATATGTTGAAGCTTTAACCACCAATGTGACTATATTTAAAGAGAAGGCCTTTAAGGAGGTAAAGTCAAATAATTTCATAAAGGTGGGGCCCTAATTGGAAAAGTACCCTAACACGATCAGAAAGCCACACCAGAGACTTTTCTTTCTCTGTGCTCACAGAGGAAAATGTCATGTGAGGACACAGTAAGAAGATGTCCATATATAAGCCAAGAAGAGGAATCTTACCAGAAAGCAACCACGTTGGCACCTTGATCTTGAACTTGTAGGCTCCCCAACTGTGAGAAAACCATTTTTTGTTGTTTGAGGCATCCAGTCTATCATATTTTGGTAGTCTAATAATCTACTACAACCCCTAAATTAATATAGGAAAATAAAGTCCTGTTTTGTCAGTATTTCTAATCTGGGTTGGAATTGATTTCACTGAAAATGCTAATTGTTTTGCCCATACTTACATTGGAACACAATGCTAAGAGGTTTACTAATTTTGAACTTAGATATTTAAGAGTCTTGGATTTACTCGTTCTTCTTTACTTCTGATATAGTCAAAGACTTTTTGAAGCTAAACTTAAGACAAGAATTATCTCATGGAAACTTGAGAAAAATACAATGGACAATTTAAAAGTATAAGTCACATTGACTTCCTAAACTAAATTCTGACTCTCTCCTCTCCCACTTTCCAAGCCATTGTTATAAACCTAAAATGATTAAGAAAGAAAATCCTTAAAATACAAATAATCCAGGGGCGCTTGGGTGGCTCAGTTGGTTAAGCAACTGCCTTTGGCTCAGGTCATGATCCTGGAGACTTGGGGTCGAGCCCCACATCAGGCTTCCTGCTCTGCGGGAAGCCTGCTTCTCCCTCTCTCAGTCCCTCTGCTTGTGTTCCCTCTTTGGCTGTGTTTCTCTCTGTCAAATAAATAAATAAAATCTTTAAAAAAAATACAAATAATCCAGGAAATGGCAATATTATGGTAAAAGAAGATGTGAGGTAGAAGGCGTCGAGGTACTACTGAATTTAACTTATAGTGAAGGAGACAGTTTGGGATGATTATATGTGAATGAATTCCAGGCTATGATTTTTTTTTCATTTTTTTCAACTCAAAGAGCTGATTTATCCACATCTTATGTTATTCCCATCAGCTTTCAAATTCAAGATCAAGTTCTGATCAGCCTTCCAGAGTTTCTGCTAGAATGCTTGCTACCTAAAGCCTAGGGTTATGTGTTCCTATTTGGCACAGTCTGGGCAAGCAAGCTAACTTGGTTCACAACTAATTTGTTTCCCTGTCAAAATGCTTAAGCCATATATTTTAGGGCACCAGTAAGAAAACCTAGGAAATAAAAACTTAGGAAATGTCAAGTGGGTATGCCTATTTAGCTTCTTACCTTATTAGTATCTTCATTATATTTATTTTAAATATTTCTATGCCTTCCTATCTACCTATATTCATAAAATCCATAATTAAATTTTGATTTATCATTATCAAAAGTGGATCTGCACCTATTTCTGCTGTTCATCTTTACACACTGTTAAAAGTTACCTTCATTATTTTTTCAAGGTTAGGAGACTCTAGCTCACAGGTGAATTTCCCAAAATAATTGTTTATCTCTATTTTGGAGGAAAAAAAAAATGTACTCACAGTTCTCTAGTTGTTTTTAAAAACACACGAGTATCTATTAACACACGAGTATCTATTGCTATCACTCTTATCAAACAAAAAAAATTACTTCTGGCTTTTGGTAATATAAGGGTGTTTTCTATTGCCATAGCATCATTGGTGGTTTTATCTACTACTGGCTGATAAATTTCATAAAGCATGCATTGTATTAAATATTTAATGGTTTTCAGGGCTTCTGGGTGGCTCAGTCGTTAAGAGGCTGCCTTCGGCTCAGATCATGAGCCTAGAGTCAGGGGATTGAGCCCCACATCTGACTCCCCCCTGGATGGAAAGCCTGCTTCTCCCTCTCCCACTACCCCTGCTTGTGTTCTCTCTCTGACTGTGTTTCTCTCTGTCAAATAAATAAATAAAATATTTTAAAAAATAAAATAAAATATTTAATGGTTTTGTTAATACTTATGACCATTTCAAAATTTTAGATATTTGAACTTTGTTGTACTTGTTATTTTTTTCATTGCATTAGGTTTTGGGATATTGCAAATGGGATAGATGTATAAAGGTAAAAAATAAAACTAGTAAAAGGATGTTCTTTGCATAATTGCTCATAAAGTGAAAAACTAGATAATCTTTATGTCTATCAATATGGAATTATTATTTTATATCCATAGTAGAAAGTACAAGGCAGTGCTTTAAAAATTATAAAATTTTATGAACATAAATAAAGATATTAAAAACATTAAGTGACAAAAGAAAACTGAACATTTTTCTTGTTTTATCCCATTTATGGGAAAAAAAAAAAACCTGACAATCCAAAATTATTTCTATGTGCGTCTGTGTGTGTATATATGTGTGTATGTGTGAATACACACATGATTATAAATAACTTTAAAAATTTATTTTTATGGGTGCCTGGGTGGCTCAGTTGGTTAAGCAACTGCCTTTGGCTCAGGTTATGATCCTGGAGACCCGGGATTGAGCCCCACATTGGGCTCCCTGCTCGGCGGGAAGCCTGTTTCTCTCTTTCTCACTCCCCCTGCTTGTGTTCCCTCTCTAGCTGTGTTTCTCTCCATCAAATAAATAAAATCTTTAAAAAAAATTATTTTTAATAATACTCCATAAAACTAGGAAATAATTTTAAAGATCACAGTGAGTATGAGAAATATAACACAATCTCATGTCTCCAACAATGTAAAAAATAGAGAACTGGGTTTGAATAATATTTTTATAGCTTGATATACTAAATATATAATCATATGTCATATTTATAAGTGTTAGTCATTATATTTAAAATGCTAAAAATGTATGATCTTAATACAATATCACTTAGAAACTATTAAATTCTAGAAAGTTATAGTTACCTGTATTACTACTACCAATAATTTCTGATCAGATTTCTTATTGACACTTACCAACAGAAAGAATATTTACTGCTAGGTAGCCATTAAAAAAAATACAAAACAAACTTACTAAGTAGTGCAAAGAATAAAGTAAATAATATATCCACTTAACATAAATTCATTGTGAAATTGCTAAGGAATTACTATTTATGCAGACTTATCATAGACGTAGTTCTTTTAAGAAATGAAAATCGAACTTTGATAGACATGTTTGTCATTTTCTTTTTTGTCTTTTTAAAAGATTTTATTTATTTATTTGACAGAGAAACACAGCAAGAGAAGGAACACAAGCAGGGGGAGTGAGAGAGGGAGAAGTAGGCTTCCTGCCGAGCAGGGAGCCCGATGTGGGGCTTGATCCATGGACTCCCAGGATCATGACGTGAGTGGAAGGCAGACACTTAACAACTGAACCACCCAGGCACCTCTGTTGGACATTTTCTAATAGACTTAATGAGTCTATGTGATGATGAAACAACAACAAAATCTAAACAACTCAGTTAATCAAAAAGCTGTTACAAAGCACATATTAGACAATAGTTCTCTTACCACCTATGTGAAAATCTTTCTACAAAACTCTCAAACAACTTGTTAAGTTCTGGCTATTTTTTTTTAATAAGTTTAGTTATTATAGATCCATCTGAGTCATAAATTGGAACAGAGAAAATTCACTATAATCATGTTGTCCTTGACATTCCTAGGCTATAATAATATTTTATAAGGCAGGTTTAGTGCACACCTTCCTTGATTATTACAAAGAAGTGAATCAATAAATTTTCACATTATTGTATACCTATTGTCAGTCACTGCTGTTCCAGTCAGAATATGTTTTCATAAATGCTGAGTTTGTTACAAATTGTACTCTTCAATTTAGTGATTAGGACCCAAAAATTCATAAATTTTTTTAGGTCCAAATTTTTGAGGTTTTAATGAAATTGAAAAACATTTCATTAAATTTAACTTAATATGTCTTAACATTTCTGTGAGATAGGTAAATAGTACTACCCATTTTAATACATAGTAAACAGAAGCATGGGTAAATGACATTTACATTTATTGGCAAATTGTTTAGATGTGTCATATATTAAATAAAACCTGCATTTTCTAATATTAAAGAATCCACCACTACTAACTCTGAAGTGAAGGAGTGCATTGAGAATTTATCATAATACTTATTAAAGTAAAAATATTAAAAATGTGTGCCTAGGATTCCCTTTTTTGTAAGAAACAAATTCAAATAGCAACTTGTTTACTCATCTGCTTGCTTTTCTCTAAAGAGTGTTCATGGGCACCTGCATGGCTCAGTAGTTAAATGTCTGCCTTCGGCTCAGATCATGATGCCGGAGTCCTGGATGGAGCCTGGCATCTGTCTCTCTGTTAGGCAGGAGGCCTGCTTCTTCCTCTTCCACTCCCCTTACTTTTGTTCCCTCTCTCACTGTATCTTTCTCTGTCAAATAAATGATAAAATCTTAAAAAAAAAGAGAGAGAGTGTTCTTTGGTACAAATATGCTCATATTTCTTCCCAAAAAAAATTGAGGAGGGATCAGGAAACTCATAGGGCTTTGAAAAAAAGTTGATAACTCAGAGGTGATTCTAGAGCTGAACAACCTGGAAAGGAACTCTGGATCTACCAAAAAGTACACATGTGACTCTTTGCAAGTTTCAGAACCCTTGAATGTTTCTCCCTCAGTTTCTTCATCTGAATAATGGATATTCCTCCCATAGCTTGATGTAAATATTACATCAGTTAACATATGCAATCTGCTGAGAACAGCCCCCTGGCTCACAGCAAATGCTCCATAAATGTTAGTTAAGATTATCATTAATTAGTCTGTGTGTCTCAAGTTTCTCTTAAAAATTTGTTAACCTAGAGCACATTTTAGCCATTTACAACACTAAGGTGTTTGGTTATAAGAGTCAAATATAAATCTGCCTTTGGAATAAAATTAGTAGCTATTTACCTCTTAAGATTGTCTTAGAACTGTCCTCATTTATTAATAGATAAAGAAACAACAATAAATGTACAATAGATTATTGGATTTCTTAACCTCAGATTACACTGGAAGCACTGAAAGATATTTTAAAAGTGTTCATATCTATGCTGTCTGCCGGAAAAATTAAATCGAGATATAGGGATCAGTGCTTGAGTTTGGCCATCAATTAAAGATTACCACATGAGTAATTCTGAGCTAATCTAAAAAGATGTGACATTTTTTCTTTTCACTGCTCTACATTTTTATTCCTCCCATTAAATTTTATGAAGAAAAATAAAAATACTTATATGTAAACTGTTAGCATGTTGATGATAAATTGACAATAAACAAAACAAATACAACAATAAAAGAAAAAGTTGTTTTTTCTCTCTCTCTCTAATTATCCTGTGAAAATATTTATTTAAGTTTTTAAGATCTTCCAGGAATCTGGAGAGAATTTTCATACGTTTATGTTCTCCAAGGTTCTCTATCTTGGACTTTTCTACTGCAATTATTAAAATCCTTCTTTTATAATCTCTTTCATGCCTCAAACTTTCATTTTTATCTTTATTAAATTAATCATTTTTCAGTATATGTTGTTCTCATTTAACATTTCAAACAACCTTATGAAAATCTCTGGAAATCCCTGATATTGCCAATTTGACATTTTCAATACAGAATCAATTCTCTTCTCTCCAAAAAAGCCTCAAAATGCAGATTGCTCCATTTCCAGTAGTAGTGCCATTCTTTTCTCAAAGTAATGTATTATATTTAATTATTTATTTTTTTAAAGATTTATTTATTTATTTGAGAGTAAGAAAGAGAGATCATGAGTGGGGTGAGGGACAAGGAGAAGCAGACTCTTGCTGAGCAGGGAGCCTGACATGGGGCTTGATCCCAGGACCCTGAGATCATGACCTGTACTGAAGACAGAAGGTTAACCAACTGAGCTACCCAGGCCAGCCAAGATTTAATCTTTAACCATAATTCTCCCTCATTATTCTTGAGTTTCCAAACTGAACTTTGGATACAATTGGACATATTCTGTTTATTAAGTTACTTACTACTTATTGTGCCTGTAATCATTTTTATAAAGAGCAACTTCAATTTCAAATAACAGTGTACTCATTTGTCTATCCACTTCTTTTAGGAAGTTCCCCCCTCTCTTATTACCTCCAGTTTTTTTGTTTTGTTTTGTTTTTTAACTCTCTTTTTTCAGTTTGCGTTTTAACTTCTCATCCCTTATAACCCTTATAGTAATAACTTTGCAGCTATGAAATAGATTAATCTCTGGCTGTTGTGTATGCTAGAAATTTTTAAGATTGACTATGATGTTCACTTACTCCAACATTTCCAGTCTTCTTTTATTCACCTAAAGCTGCTTTTGTCTTTATTGGTGTTCATCTATGCCTATACAGTCAAAATGTTCACTAAACTATAGTACAGATAATCTATTTCTAAATCTTTCAAACTCCTACATATTTTGTTTAATCCAACTGAAAGAAAACTGAATGTGTTTATCTCCTTAAATGACATTCCTTTCCATCATCTCCAGTTTTATAGTAAAATGTTATTGATAGCTGAGATTAATTTTTATTCAACTCTGTATTCTCTCCACAGCCTTATTAAGAATAACATTTAATATATTTAATTCATTCCAAAATATATTGAGTATATACTGGTACTAAATGTCTATAGAATCTAAAATATACAGGAAAGATAAAGTTGCTGAGGCAATTTGTAGATTTTTCTGCGGAAAATACTTGCCAAGTTATAGCATTTGAAAACTAAATAAAGGGGATTCTGTGTAGGTATAAAAAGAACAATTTATAAGTAAGCAATAAAACGGATTCCTGGTTCAGAGTGTTTTCCAGTCCAATACAGGTGGCTCTAATTCCCCACTTTTTTGTCATCCAAAATAACTTTAGTGACCACAGTATATAAATACAGAATAACCAAGAAGGGTTATACTGCAAATACTACTTTGATTCAGCCCATATATCTCCTTTAACCTATGCTAACTCAAAAAATGGTATAGAATTTTTGAAATAAAAAATTGGTTTAGGGGCGCCTGGGTGGCTCAGTTGGTTAAGCGACTGCCTTTGGCTCAGGTCATGATCCCGGAGACCGAGGATCAAGCCCCACATCAGGCTCCCTACTCAGCAGGAAGCCTGCTTCTCCTTCTCTCACTCCCCCCCCTGCTTGTGTTCCCTCTCTGGCTGTGTTTCTCTCTGTCAAATAAATAAAATCTTGAAAAAAAATTGGCTTAGAGAGAAACTATGATTTACAACCCATCTCGAAAATGGTTTGTGTGGTGAGAGTAGGAAATAATTAAAAGAAAGCATTCTACTGAAAACTGTATGCATTTATTCAAAAATACCTCACACAAACCAGAGCAGCAATGGCATCGGTCTCTTCTGCTCACATCCAACGCAGAAAGTGTTAAATAATGTTTTCTACTTGTAAATTTTCCTATCTTGCTTAAGCCGATTCAAGATATTAAGTAGGCTTTACACTTTTTCTCTCAGCAATATCTCTGCAACAGTTCTAGACTATGAACCTTGATTGTTAAAAACCATAAAAATAAAAAGACAAAAATATCCATTTCAGTTTAGACAGTTTTGTGGAAGAGCAGGTGGCTGATAAAAAGCCCCAGTCCTTTGTGTGGAGGCAAAAACAGCAGTTGAAGAGCAAAGAGCACCCTTTCCCATGGAGTTTAAATTAAATTCAGATTTGTTTCAGCAGGGCCTTAATGGAATCTGTATGATTAGGGTGTTTCGGCTTAGCTGATATCTCCACATGCTTTTGCTAGAGTGAAGCCTATTTAGGCATTTTGTACACTCGATAAAATGGTACTAGTGATAACCAACTGCTGTATGTATTCATTGTATGGTCATTTGTGATCTTGGGCTACAGTTCTTAAATGTGCAAATTATAAGAAAAATACGACATTAGTACTGCCAGAGTTTCTTTTTGTATTTATTGCCAGCATTCAGTCTTTGCTATTTCACTTTTCATTCACAACTGCCAATCCCATGGGCTGGCATCCAGCTAAATGTCCACTCCTGAAGAAGCTCCTTCTGTCAGTAATTAAGGAAAATTCTGCCTCTGGAAGAACTGCTGTGGCAAAGTGGATAGAGCAGTCACTATTAACACAGTGGTATTTTACTGGTGGTAACTTTTAATAGATGTTCCTTCACATCACCACAGAGAAGGGACTAGAAGTAAAAGAGAGATGGAAATGTGACAGATAAGAAATCAGGTAAGCTGTTTTTTAAAGTCTCCCTTATTTTTTCTCCCTTTTACAATAACTCTTCATGTTTCTTTTCTCTCTTTGGTATGAATTGAAAGCTGTCAGCATCGTATAAGCATCAAAGGCAGACTATAGTAGGTCTCCCTACCAACTAAAGTGTTTGCACTGCAAAACTCAGCCATAAGATGCTTTTAGGCCGCAGGCAGTATAGGAATGGGCCTGATTTCACTGCCTGTAGACTTTGGTGTGTTTTGAGCAACACAATACAGACAGGAAAATGTATGCACACATGGGTATTTAATCCAGCAATATGTATTTTTACTTTGTGGGGCATAAAATACTAAATAGAAAGCTGTCCTTTCTCATTTGGAAAACTTTTAAATCACAAAGGTTATGTTATTTGGGAGGCTCATCATAAGATGCCCTGGCTATTGCACAGTAGAAGAGCAGTAATGTGATTTGCATTTTATGTTTGATGTAAGTAATGATCTCAGAATATGTGTGTTTATGGCAGTTTGGTGGTCATTCATTTGGATAATCTTGGATGAAAACAAATGAGTGAAATTACAGTGAATATAATAGAAGAAAACAAAAATGAAAAAAATTACTAAAGCAACTGATTAATAATTGGGAGACTGAATATTAATAGCTGATATTTATTAAAATTTCTTTCACTCTTTACAGTATTTCAATCTTCAGAAATAATGTGCTCCACCTTAGGTGAAGCTGTCAGGAGGCATCTGAAGAATCCTTTCTAAATAATTTTACTGTTCATAATCTGTCTCTATTGATAGGCAGAGTGCTGGTACTACCCACCTGCCTTGGTTCTTTAACCTTGCTGAAGTGAAAGTGACAGATAGGCTCGATAAAATTTTAGATTACTCTAATGTGAGACTTCTATTATTGTATCCAAGTCTCCCTCCCCAAAATAAAACCAGAAACTATTTCTGTGCTCAATTTTTAAAGATAACTCTATGTATGCAGTCTCCCTAAAAAAGTCATAATCATGTGGGGCACCTGGGTGGCTCAGTTGGTTAAATATCGGGCTTTTGATTTTGGCTCCAGGCATGATCTCAGGGTTTGTGAGATCAAACCCTGCCTCTGGCTTTGCATTGAGCATGAAGCCTGTTTCACATTCTCTTTCCCTCTCCTTCTGCCCCCTCACCTCCTTCTCTCTTTCCCTACTCCCCTCCCCAAAAAAGTCATAATCATACAAGAAACTCTTTAACATATTAGAGCACCAAAAGATCTGTATTGATTTGTCTATTAAGTTGCTGCCACTATTCCAAGTCCTTATCATTTAGGCTTCTTTTCATTTCCATTTCTCTAGGCTTTCAAATTTACCCTTTCAAAATAGGATATTATTTTCTTACTGGTACATTACTAATGTGAACTGTGTTATCAAGGTGAACCGATTCTCACTGCACTTTGCAGTATTTATCACATGTTCTTAAATGTAGAATAATAAAATAAAGACATTTCAAAATTATAATACATATTATGTCATAAAGTAATTTAAAATATTTCTACGTTTTTCTTAGAAATCAGTAATTTGTTGTATTATCATGAAAAATAAAGTTTTATTTTTCTATTTCTAATATAATAATACCTCACAACTTTGGTATTGTTGGTTTTATGACTCTTCAAAATATAAATGTATTAAATGTGAAATGGTGTTTACATATTTCTTTTAAATAAAAAAACAATTTTCAGCAGAATATGTGCTTCTAAGGACAGCTAATATTTGTTTATTTGTATTTAAGGTATTCTGGATAGATAAACTATCTAAGTGATAATGGAGATTGTCTATGGGTATGCCCTGCTTACTCTTGATCACTAGTATTTATTATTTCTCTACATTAAAACACTTATTTTGGGGCACCTGGGTGGCTCAGTGGGTTAAAGCCTCTGCCTTGCTCAGGTCATGATCTCAGGGTCCTGGGATCAAGGCTGGCAGGGAGCCTGCTTCCTCCTCTCTCTCTGCCTGCCTCTCTGCCTACTTGTGATCTCTCTCTCTCTCTGTCAAATAAATAAATAAAATCTTAAAAAGCAAAAAAAAGAAAAACATTAATTTTGTAATAACAACCTAACCATGATTTTTAAGAGGGAAAATTACAAAGGAGTGGATTTGAGATGATTTGCTAAAAGACTCAACAGTTTTGAATTTTCTGAAAGAACCAAGTCTCATCAAATGGTGTTGGTATGATAGATATGAGGATTCTTAGCGAAGCCAGGAACCCTAACACTTGAAGGAGAACTGTTTCCTCATGGTTTAAAAGTGGGACAATGCCCTTTCTCTTTTGCATCATGGAAAATGAACAATGTCATGAAAATAGCCTTTTAGAAAATGATACTCAATTATCAATATCAAATAGGCTGGAAAGGCTTAGAAATAGGACACCAGTGCTACTTTCTTAGATAGGGAAGGGAGAAGGAGAAGTGGATGAGAAATAATTATTCTTTGTGAGACCAGGAATCTGGAAAGAGGTTGGTAAAATTTTAGTGAATGATCTTATCCTAGTCCTTCCTTGTATCCAATACATTTCTCCCCTGATTCATACGGCAGTGACAGATTACTGTGAACATCACCTTTAAGCTTAAGTAGAAATAACATAAATTGGAGGTCAACTCAGTTTCTGTTAATACAGATCCAAATTCATAGTGAAACCACAACCTTTGGAATCAAGCTGTTTGCAAAAGCTGAGCATTTTAAGACATACATACACATACGTTTATCTGAAAAGATTATCATTAGCTATCTTTAAAAATAAAATCCTTGGTAGATATTTGTATTAGTTTCCTATTGCTGCTTTAACAAATAACCACAAACTGGGTAGTTTAACATAACACAGATTTACGAATATTTGAGACATTTCATGAGAGGTCAGAAATCTAAAATGGGTTTTGGCTAAAATCAAGGTGTCACAAGGGTTGTGTTCTTTCAGGGAGACTCTATGAGAAGATTTGTTTTCTTGACTTTCCAGCTCCTAGATGCTGCCTACATTCTTTTGCTTGTGACCCCTTTCCATCTTTGAAGCCAGCAATGGACATTTGGGTATTTTTCATAAATAGCATTCTATCTTGCTCTTCTTCTTTTAAAGACACCTGTGATGACACTAAGATCCCTGAGAAAATTCAGGATAATATCACTATTTTGAAGTCAGCTGATTAGGAAAGCCTGGGTGGTTCAGTTGGTTAAGCGACTGCCTTCGGCTCAGGTCATGATCCTGGAGTCCCGGGATCAAGCCCGGAATTGCATTTCCTGCTCGGTGGGAAGCCTGCTTCTCCCTCTCTCACTCCCACTGCTTGTGTTCTCTCTCTAGCTGTGTTTCTCTCTGTCAAATAAATAAATAAAATCTTTAAAAAAATAAAAATAAAGTCAGCTGATTAGCAACATTAATCCTACCTGGTGCTTTCATTCCTCTTTGTCATGAAATATAAACATAACAGCCACCATAATCTCGAAGCTACATTCTTATTTACAGAACTTAGGCATTTTGAGATACACACACACACACACACACACACACACACACACACACACATTTGTCTTAAAAGGTTTTCTTTAGTTTTCTTTATCAAAAGCTAATCCTTGGTAAAGTTAGACTGTATTAGTTTCATATGCATGCTGTAGCAAATTATCACAAATGATATGTCTTAAAACAATAGGAATTTATTCTGTCTCAGCTCTGGGAGCCAGAAGTCTGAAATCAAGGTGTAGCTAGGGCTATGCTCCCTGCAGATGCTCTAGAGGAGAATCTATTCTTTGTGTCTTAGGTTTCTTGTGGCTTCTTGCATTCCTTGGTTTACCTTCATCCCACCTCAGTCTCTGTCTCTGTCCTCTGTCTTCTCCTTTGTGAGTGTCTGTTTAATCTCCTTCAGCCCTCCTCCTTATAGGATATTTGTGATGGCATTTAGAGCTACTGGATAATCTCAAATGATTCATTATTTCAATATCCTTAACTTAATTATCTTTGTAAAGACTCTTTTCCCATAATATTTACATGTTCCAGGGACTAGAATGGAGACATTTCTTTTCCACCACCATAAGGGCATAGTATATATGAAAGGAATAAATTAGAAAACATACATAAAAGTGTCAGAACTAATTCCTATCACACAGAGAAGAGATAAAGTCAATTTCTGGTCCAAGGTCTAGAAGAAACTGAGAGTTAAAAGAAGACGAAGAGAGGGATAAATTTAGATATAGAATGATGTTCCAGAGAGTGCAATAATCCATGTCTTAAACTAGGCTAAATCCTAAGTGCTAGGAGGGAGGGAGGAGATGGGAAACCTGGATAGGCTTAGAGATCCCCAAATGTCTAAAGACTACAGCTTTTGCTTCCTAAGAAAAAGTCTGAGAAACTGTAAACCTCTCAGAGAAGTTTAAATATTTGCCTTCTTGCCAGAACAATTGAAAAACAAGGAAAAGAAGTGCCATGTTAAATAAAAAACTCAGTTGGATAATTATAAAACAACTAGATATATGAGCTTCAAAACAGACACATGGAGTTTTGGGTTTCCAGAATAGTATATAATAGTATATTTAAATTGTTCCTATCCCCTGAGAAAAACTAAAAATCTGCTATCTGTGAGTTAGGTCAATTTGGAGAGCCATCAGGTTTTAAAAGAGGATCATGCAGAGAGAGCTAAGTAGAGATAAAAACAGGAAAGCAAGAGTTAACAGAAGCATTGGAGATGCAAAGGCAGCACAAAACTTCCCTGACAGCCAAATACCAGAAAGGATTATGTACCTTTGCAAAGTCCTGTAGGGGACAGAAGACCAGAATGAACCATATGTCTTATTCCCCTGAATACCAGGAAAATACATGAAGCTCTGCAAATTAGGTCTCTACTGAGCAGAGAGGTAGCAGAAGAAGGAAGGAAAACCTTACACTTTGTTTACCACTGGTTCAGAATGTTATACTCCCAAACATAACTGGAAAACTAACAAGTTAAATGAAGTTCACTTATAGAAATATAAATTTTCATTCATTTTTTATATCTCAATTTTGTAAATGTGTAATTTATACACATTACACTTGTAACCATTCTACATTTTCCAGTCAAGTGGTAGTGTGGGCTATGCTAGAACGTTTTTCCACGTGAGAAAACTCATTCATTGCTTTATTCTCTTACATTGGCCTAAATAAGTATTTTTCTGATTGTTTTTATCTAACAGGGTTAGAGAAACTTAAGGAAGGGACAGAAAAAAATCATATACTTTAAAGATCATTAGCTCTATCCCCTAGAATTCAAATCTTCAGGATTAATTAAGGGTGTGTGTGCTATTTGAGTGTGTATATGAACTAATTTTCATTTCTGAAGTCATTTCAGTCATTCTGAAGTCCTTTGATCAAAGTAAGGTTAAAGATTATATCAAGTTTAGAATTTGATTCATATTACCTATTAATATGTATTAAACAAACTAATATCATAGTCAGGAAGGATCTACTATTGCATTTGGATTTCAGTGCATTTCTATCTTTAATGCAAGAGTTTATGATAGTGTTTAGTATTTGATTTTTCTTCTTAGAATCAACCAAGTTCATCAACATCTTTAATTTTCTATTTGTTGCTGCCTTCTCATTTTTACTCTTGCCTTTATCATAAATATTTCATAACTAAACAATAAACTCAGGGGAAAGAATATTTCACACCTCTGCTGTTGAAAATTAAACAGGCATTCTTTACACACATTTTAACATCTTTCTTCTGTGGTCTTACACCTTTAGCTTCTTATGAAAATCCTCTTTTACAAACCATAAATAGCATTAGTTATGTAAAATAAAATCAGAACATTTTAAGTGGCTCAAAGCAATAGCAGGGCTATTTTTTTAATTTGGATATATATATGTATATATTTATATATTCAACTTGTAATGGTATTTAGCAAATTTGTTTTAAATAAAAGTATAATAATTACATATTTTATCACTGTAAATTTAATACAATTGTGTATGATAATGGAGATGTAGGAATATGTATATAGGAGTTATTAACATTTATAAAAATGTGATATACAATATATATTTTAATAATATATAAATATGCAATGTAAATACTATATAAATGACTTGTATAAACAAAATAAAATTTGAAAGTCATAAAAATAAAAGAAGTAGTTAGAAAACTCTTTACTGAATGTACATAATGAAATGTTTCCAAGGGATTATTCATTGTGTCTATTTTAACCATGTGTAAGGAAAGGACTTGTGTTTGTGCAAAGATAGCAATTTTTGTGTTTATTTATATATTACAATGATAGTCCTGGAAATAACTAAAGACTGTAAGTCTGCCTTAGCTATTAAACCATAATAGTCTATCTTATTTTAGTTATATTTTGTTTGGAACCTAGAGTTTTTCCTATATCATCTATTATAACAGAATCCTTGTAAAAACATAGATCTTGAGTATCTTTAATGATTATGAAGAATTTTTTTACACCACTATATTTATTATGGACAAAGGAAACATAACTTCTGATATGCCTTGGAGGAGTAATATTCTCATATCTCCTAGACACCTTTCTTTTTCTCACATTATCGTTTCTCTCAATTTTTATAAATCTAATCACATTATGTTTGTTTCAACTAAATATTTCTTTTAACTATATCATTAACTTTATTTCATGAGATAGAATTGGCCTGGGGATGCAAAAGGTCTAATTTGGCATATTAAAGCAGCCATTGTGACTATTGCACAAAATTCACTTGGCTGTCTTCTGCCACACCTAATTTATTTCAGGGAAGTTAAAGAGGTCAGTTGTGTCAAATCTCTAGATTTCTAAGTTAGGTAAATTGAGACTTGATCATTGGATTTACCAATCTTGAGGTTAGCTGGAACATTAAAAGGGCATTTTTGATAGGAATAGTGGAGGGGAAAGCCTGATTGAGAGATTTAAGTAAAAATAAAAGCAGTGTAATAGGAGATATTGAGCATAGGAATTCTTTAAGATTCTTTTCTCAAAAGAGACCAGAAAAATGGGGTTGCAGCAGAAAGGGGAATGTATATTCAAGATAGGTTTTTAATTTTGTGTGTCAATTTGTTAATTTATACAAACCACATACAAAAAACGTTTTTGTATGCTGGTAAAATAATCCAGTAAATACAAAATATACCCATCTCCAGATACAGAGGAAAAAACTGATAAAAAATGATGTGGTTGAAAAAGTGAGAGGGGCTCGTTTTTATGCACATGTGAAAGGATTGATTTTAGAACTTCTAAGGAAAAGGAAATTTCTGTAGGAAGTTAGTGTGATAAAGAACTTCTGGAAGATCTCATTTAACGTCTTCTGCTTTGCCAGTGAGGTAGGAAAAGTGGGCTATATCAGCTGAGAGTATGGAAAGAGAGGAAGTATTAGAGGCTTTAAAAGAGAAAAAGAATGAAATAGTCATCCAGAAGAGAGTAAATAGAATAAAATCATATTGCAGAAATCCTTGGTTGTTGTCTGAGACCATTCAGAATTACTAGTCATGAATTTAAAGTGATTCCTGTCAGCATTGCTGTGCATCTTAATCCAACTATGTCAACTGCATCCCGGCAAACATCCGGAAGAGAGCAAAGTGATTGGAGCTAAAAACTGGTAATAATGGACTGTGAATTCCAAGTGCATAGAAGAATATGAAAGCATGAAGTCAGGAGTTTCAGTGGGTTCAAATACGGTTTCTAACTAAAGTGAGGCATTACCAGATTTGTGTTTGTTCTTAAGTACAATAATCCAGGTGACTGTGAAATTTACCTTTGGATTTATAAAATGGTGAAGCCTGTATTCTGGACCAGATAATCTTCATAACTAATGTCTCAGATATTTACAGACCCAGAGATTCCTGAGTAAATTTTCAGTCTTTTTTTCCCAACCCCCAAGTCGTTAATCAGATGGTGTTTTAGCAATTGTAATATGCCAATGAACTCTGGCATTTAAGGTAATAAGGTATAAACGGAGACATAGCTTATTCTCTGAATGGTTGTAACAGCCTGCTGGGTTTCATCAATCACGAAACAGCGCATATTGGGACTAAACAACAAAGAAAAATATCAAAAACAAAAAAGAAATGGTGAAAAAGAGAAGAATGGTACTGCTTTTAAGTGTGTATGGGAATATATTTGTGACACTAAAGTGTCAGAAAATAGCATCCGAATAACTATAGAATGTTTGAAAGTCACCATAATTTTTTACAAGAGTAATGATATATAACACTTTTAAAGATTAAATTTCTAGCCCATTATTATCCGAATAAAGTAAAGACTAAATTGAAAAATTCTATAAAATTAAATTTATGATAATAATAATCCATTTACATAGAAATGATTTCATTCTTGGATGACTTATATGTTAAGTAATATTTCTATGAAAACCTTGTTTTGAATTAAAGTTTTGTCTCAGAAAATATGAATTTTAAATGAGTAAAAGAATGAAATAGTCATTGCTATTATTTAAGGGAAATATACTTAGTTTAAAATGCTTTTAAAAATCCTCTACAGATATTAAAAAAAGAATCTTCTTTAATAAATTTCCTTTACAGGACTTAACAACATTTCATTTTAAGAAGTAATTTAAAATCTACCTAGCTTGTCAAATAGAAAAATAATTGCTTTGTGCCTTTAAGTCAAGTTCAATTTCCAAACTATATTATCCTTAGGAAAATACTATCCTATTTACCTGTACTTATTCATCTAACATAATGGAGAAGAGAAATTTTTCAAAAGTAGATCACTCAGATAAGATAAAAAGAATCTAAAACAAACATAGCTTCACTTACTAAACAAGATATCACATCTGAATTATATGTCAATTTAAAGCATTGCTAACAATATCTTTATATCAAAATTGCTCTATCAAGCCAAGAAACATTTATTTATTAATTTTCATTCATTCATTCAACAAATATTACTTTTGGTAATATAGTGGAGATGTAGCATACACAAAATGGTGAACAGTTAGAGGGATATAGACTATAGATATGAAAATAAGGTATATATGCTTTCCTTCAAGATAGTGTTATTAGATTATATCTGGGAAATTTCTCCCATTTGAGCTACTGCAGACATATAACAATGGTTTATAAATAATTAAAACAGCAAATACAAACACAAAGCTGCATTTAAAAATAAGAGTATTTCTGCGATTTAAAACGTAAAAATACAGATGTAGTATGCTGATCTCTAGCTTTTGAAAGCATGTAGATGTGGCAAGAAGTACAGAGTAATGGAGATTAAACATTATTTAGAAAGTAGTTTGTGTTGGGAAAAAGTGGGAGTTTGAGTCAGAATGCCTGAATTCAGAAACTGGGGTGGGTTTCCCCCATTCAAAAGCACATCTAAAGAAAATTTATTAGTAATGACTCTTTGAACAATAACTTATTTGAAGCCTTATATGTGGGAAGTTAGAAACAACACAACTGTAGCATGAAATCTATAGGAACTGGCCAACTCACTGATGGATCTGATTTATTTTCAGTATCTCCATCACCATATCAAAGGGGAAACAGCCAAAACCTTTAAATCTTTTTCAAACATGGAGACCAAGAATAAGCAAACACAAAACTATTAGATAAAGGTGAACGTAGAAAGAGAGCAAAAAGGAGAGGATAGTAAATTTTCCACCCATGATAAAACTGAAAATTAAAGTTTATGAAGATTTTGAAGAAACACATGAAAAATCTATCATCAAAACCAAAGCAAAAACATAATTTTGACAAAATTAAAATGACACAGCAATGAAAAGAAAACTTGAAGTA